>JAHDVE020007451.1:0-303888 GCA_022606495.2 Halesus radiatus | reverse complement strand
TAAATAATAAATATTTATCTCTCCAAAAACAGGAAAATATTCCGAGTTGGGGAGTCAAAACAATACTAAGTACCCATTAAACTTAATAAAGAAGATAGAATATATAATACGAGTTTAGTCATTTAAGGTTCTCATTATTGTTCATGTTTATTTATTTGTAAGAAACAAACAGCTTTTAATACAAATATATATACGAAGGAAGTTTAACAAAGGTAAGCCAACAAAGTTTCTTGTGCAAACAGTAGTTAAGTACAGATGTTTTATTTATGAAGCTAACAAGATAAAGAAAAAATAAAATAAGAAGAAAGGGGGGAGAGGAAGATAGGATCGGGACAGGAGATGCTCTCGATACATTTTATACTTGTGCATCAATTTGTGGTCGTACGTATTACTTCGGTTCGATGTTTTTAAAGGGTATTGTGAAGAATGTCGATATTTTGAAATTGTGCATTATATTTCGCACAAATACGGGGAATTGGACAATTTATCCCAAGATTGGTTCTGCGTGCGGGTTAAATAAAAAAAAAATCGGTTTGTTGGTTGATTAGATTTGGTAAAATATTAAACGTCCCGTTTGAAGCGTGATTGAAGTTATGGAATTTCAAGGAATCGGTATTATTTGCAAAGTGTTAATTAAATTTATAATTTATATGCTTAAAGAATTTACATTGAATGCTTTCGATTATTTCAATATGGGCTTGGTATAAAGGTGTCCATATCGGTGTGCAACATTCTTAGTGCGGGCCGATATACGCTGTGTAAAGGGAGTATAGAGACTTTATGAAAATGTTTTGAAATACGAATTATAAATCCCAGCATTTTATTGGCGTTTTTGATAACTTCATTAGTTTGTTTGACAAAATTTAGTTTCACATCCAGTATTAGAAATTATTATAAAGTATACGGTTCTTACAAATAGTACCATCTCATTCTCTGTTCCACAAAGATATATCTTTCTTACATGTAACTTTTACGGGCAGAGCTCCTGACAAGGAACAGTTAATCACAAAACGTACAAACAAATTCATCTCTATAATATAAGACCCGGACTAATGGGAAGTAATTTTAATGAAACAGGATAATGCGCATTACGTAGGATATTCATAACGTTATTAGGGCTCGAACGGAGAGTTGTTGTCCGGATATAATTCCAAGTGAAAACTTTTATATCGGGTTTCGAGGTCAGTCATTCACAGCGGGTTATGGGGTCCAAGGTGCATAGCAGGGCTTGCACAATTACCGAGAAATTTGTAACCGGTATATTGATAAAAATATAAAGTTTACCGGCAATAATTAATATTTACAGGCGATATTTTCAGTATTTAGTAAAAGACAAACTAAGAAATAATGAGTTTGTTTATTGAACGTACTTAATTAAAAATCTGTTTCAGAAAAGGATTGTTTTTAATGTCCTTTCGGCTGCGCCAAATTTGATGAGTACCCGTCCTGGGTATATTGCGTGTCGTCTCCAATATATCTGTGTTTCGTGATGTGGAATGACCAGTCGATGTGTCGGTAGTGAGAGTATAATTAACGAGTCCTAATGAACGAAGAAGGACGAGACAAGCATTCATTCGCTTATATGATCAGCTGAGTGATGCTATCTCTTTCATACTCGGTCGTCTCTTTCATACTCTTTGATATACGTTCACTATAATGTTCTTTACGTCTCATCGGTTAGTGTAACCGACGTGATCGTTTGTTCGAATAATCATGATTCTTAGGATTCCAATTTTGCAACATTATGTTTATCAATGTACTTCGTGATTTGTATTGTACTATTTGCACCATATTGTGTACCATATTTATAACATTGGTTTCATCTCGCAGTGTTATCGACGTGATTGAACCACACGGGAATTTCCCAGTACCGTGTGGCAGACTTTCCTATCACTTCGATAACACATCTGACCCCGCGACAGCACGGTACCGTGTTGCGGGCTTTTGACAATGCAACTAACCCCGTGGCAGCGCAGTACCGTGTTTTGCACCCCATTTACATGTCTACCTCAGCAGCGCCCCATTCTCCCCTGGTGTTGAAAACTTGTATCACTTTGTAATGATATAAAAGCGAAAATTTCTGAAAATAAAGGCAGTCACACTCGGACGAGCAATCGTAACTCGTACCCAGTCACATCTTGTAACCATAGAAAGTCTTTCACTTCTCCTGCCTCCCACCTGAAGGATTCCTGAACCTGCCTCAAGGATAATCGGCCCCGTACCCCCAGAAGCATAGAAAGTGGCTTAATCCAGCACCTACATGTTTACAGTCTTGCAACGACAATGGTCGCTTACAGGTTAGATTGAATCCATTTTTAGTGCAAATCGATCCCGATGAAGAGAAAGTTCTCTTTGATTCTTTACTAGTTGGCTGAATTGTTTTAAGATAGTTAAGACTGTGATGAAATGATTTATTAAATATTTCGATTGGGAGATGTTACGCTAAAGCAGTGATGCGCCACCTTTTTAGCAAGAGGGCCAAAATCAGCACGGATGAAATTAAGAGATCAATTAAATGTATGACGAATGGTAAGGCTGTTGGTTTCGATAATATTGCTGCTGAATACTTTAAAGGAGATAGCCTGCACCTGCACCGCCGTAACTAGCTATTCGATCTATACCAGTGAAACATGAGTGAATTATCTACAGTGAATGGTGAAATCAGAGTCCCTTCTTTTACCACTTCCAGCTATTATTGTTCCTCAATCCTATGTCATAGTCCCTCGCAAATCCTTTTACATGCAATCGCAACCGCAAAACTATACTGATAATTACAATTAGGATTGGCTCCACCCGCACGCACCAATTAGTATTATTATTAATATATATATATACATATATCAATGTTGTTAATGAAGAAGACAATATAAAATAAAAGAATTAAAAAAAATATACATGTCTCGTGAATAGTCGAGCACTTTAAAACGTCGATTTCCCACTTTTTGTGTGTGATCTAAAACTTGTGGGTTCAATCTTTTGCAAGCCATTCATGATTGCATACGCAAAATTTTCGCTTATTATGATAATAGTAGGAGGAATTAAAATATTGTCAGGCTTTCGAAACTTGGGAATGTTTGTTTAAGTTGAAAAATACAAAAACCATTTTTTTCAAAAATTCCAGTTTTTTAAAATATTTTTACCGCTGGGAGGAAATACAAAATTTTACCAGTTTTTTGTTAATGCATGCCCTAATTCTCTAGTACGTACGCTGTAAATAGGGTTTGAGGGCTGTGGGTAGGTCGGCAGGAACCCTGCGGCCAGAGAATAGCTGTGAATGGCGACTTGCCCCGTGGGGGGTAGGGAAATTATTTTTAGGTTGTAATCCAATACCTTGGCCACAGGAGTAATTTCCGTTCACATTGAAGGAGGTTCGACGTTGTACAATTCTAATGAAATATTTAATTATTTTTAGATAGATGTATTATTGAAGATACTTCGATACTACAGAATGCCGGAATTATTTTAATGATTAACTGGAATACTTAATGAATAATATACAATAACAACATTATATGTACTGTGCACAAAATTTCATTTATTTTTGGTATTAATTTAACAATAAGGAAATCCACTCAATTTTTTTTATCAATAATAACGTTCAAACTCAAATTCCAGTATATATTTTTTTTTCTAAAGTATGTTATCACAGTTAAAATAATTTTCATAATTTTAATTTTTAAACGCCCGCCAAAACGCTCCTTATCTATGGCTGGCGGTTTTGATCAGTTTTGAGGTTAGAATGTTTAAAGTAAAAAAAGGGATGAGCTCTACCGTAAATAATTTTATATTCTATTCGTAGTAAACCATAACTAAACGTAATTAAGATAATCATGTGCCTATTTAGGAACTTTAACTCAAAGAATAATAATAGTATTGAGCATTAACATTGTCATAATATCCGTATTGATAATTGTTTTGCTCGTGAACACTCTAATTTTGTTCATTAATAATAGTTTTTTTTATATTGTACAACCATTATAGAGCTTAAAGTCAGCCAAATTAGGTTTCAATTTCGCCAAAACTAAAAAAAATACATAAATGAATTAAAAAATTTACTTAGTATTCACCACTTTATAAATATACAATATACATAGATATATTTATACAATCAAATGAAATACTCAAACTTTGTTTTAACAGCATTTATTTTACACGCCTACCGGTTTCGGAACAATCGTTCCATCGTCAAGGCAAAGTGTATAGAAAGTTTGATTGTTTCATTTGATTATAATGGATAACCGCAAAGTGATAGTTTCATACAATAGCATATATTTATACATTCCTGATAATGAAAGCTTTGCTTTGGAAAGATATAGATACACATATATATATTTATTTATAAAGTAGTGCATACTAAGTATATTTTTTAATTCATTTATTAATAATGACCCAACAAACTGAATACCAATCGTATGAAAAAAAATATAAAAAAATAAATATTTAAAATACAAAACAAGATTGAAAAATAAAAATCTCCATACTAATCCAAAAACAGAATGTGGACGTTACTTCAGATCTTCCAAATGCAACGGTACCAACATAACAAGGTATTTTGAAGATATTTTTTATTCACCATTAAATAACGATTTATAAAAAAAATTATACGAGTATATTCAGAATCGGCGTTTGCTGATACATGTGAATACATAATTTTAAAGCCATAATCTTTTTCACTGAAGTTCCTTATTGAAGATGTCCAAATTTGATATTATATTATTGTATTTATTATATTGTCTATTCCAAAAATTGTTTAAAGTTTGTTTTACATGGGGTTCACTTTGAACAGGACACAGGAGCGTGAGCAGCGCGCAGGTACATTCAACTGAATGTTATTTAGCATCTCCGGGCATTGAATATAATTGTTAACTATGTTATACAAGAATGACGCATCTATGTTATGCCTCCGTACACTTAATGAATCATTTTTAAAGTACGTAGCTATACGTTATAAACATATTTAACTGTATAAAAGTATCTGCCTAGCATTAACATCATCATTAACACGTAGAATATGATATATTTGTATGTACCTGTATATTATCAGAGGCATACAAATACAGCTGTGATTTATAATATACTAACTCGCCCCACTGTTGTTCAATATCAGGTTATATTCTGATTTTGTATCACAAATAAACACGTTCCATTGCTGTGTAAATTATCACCGAAAACAAGGGCAACAATCATTACATAATGTATTCTAAAATGTAAATATGTTAGTTGTAAGTCTCTATTCCTAAACCATAGATGTTAACCATTCTACAATATTATTTAAATGACTCACTTATTCATAACCGTGTTTGTCACTAGTTTTAAGTCAGTAGTCACCGGTCTTAGTCGTAAGTTACTAGCTATATGAGTGTTAGATGTAAGTCACTAATTATATGTTTGAATTAGCTAGTTTCTAGTTATAAATCTTAACTGTAAGCCATTAGTAATTAATCTAAGATGGATATTATTAAATATAAGTCTACGTAGTATGTAGATAAATTATGTTGTAATGCGCCCTTGTGGTGATTTTCTCACGAAAACGGCGCTATAGAAGGAGTACATTTGTTATTTATTATTTTTATTTTATGGTCTGTGGCTGAGTTCGTATCGCGTGTGGGTTTCACCCAGGCGTCGTCAATTCCTCGGCTGGATAAATCCTCCATCACGACACAAACAACATCTTACGCTTACTGTGACGGTAGCGAGAGATTTTAAAATATGGTTAGGTTATTCATAACATGGGAATGTTTGTTTTCCTAAAAAAATAAATTACTTAAAATTTTTCTCCCACATGTTATAAGTGAATTAGTGCTGTAGTTTTATAAAATTAAATTTCTGTTTTAGTACTTGTCTGTTATCTCCCATCACATATTTATAAGGTTCGGAAATTTGCTGAATTAGATTGTGAGAAAAAAAAATTGGGTTAAGGCGATATAACCAGAAACATTTACACAATTATTCATTTTTTAATCGTATTCTAGACGTATCGGCTGTTTTCTCCAAAAATAACGTTAATTGATTTCGAAAGACTATTATCTTATGTAGTAAGGTTATGATTTAAATTTGGAAAAAAAAATATACATACATAGTTGATAGTCGTCGTGAGTTTATTTCCGCGGCTGCCTAAGTCTTCAATCACGACAAAGCAAAATGTTTCGCTTACTGTAATAGTAGTAGGAGATTTTCAGGTTGTTCGTACAGTGGGGACGTTTGTCTTTATTAAAAAAAATTGAAAGAACATGATATTTATACATTATGTAATAAATTTATTTCTAATGGCACTACACTACTGGGTAGGAATCAGTTTAATTTCAAATTAATCCTATTCAGAAAGAGTTACGTATATCAAAACCAAGGTTTCTATGAAGGAAATCAGAAAAAAGCATTCTATTTAAAAGTGAAAAACAAAGAGATAACATATTAATTTAATTTATATGATTTATAAGTAAAAGAAGATTTCAAAGAACTGATTTGTTTTCGATTGAGCCTGAAATCTATGCATTTTCTTTCCCCAGCAAATAAAAATAACACCCATATTCAAATATGGAATAAGGGACCGTTAAATTTTACGATGATAAATAGCGCCGTTGTTGCCAATTCTAGTAATATCGTAAAAGAAAAGTTTCTTGAACAACATTGATTTCAATAATCATAAAACTGCGCCTTTCAATAGGCGAGCGTTCTCAATGGAGCCCTAACTCATCACAACCCCCTCCCCCACGTTTGCCTCCCGCCTAAGGCTTTATACATGGCCTATATTGAAAAGACTGGCTCCTCGATGATGGGAGGTCCATCATGTTTCTCGGGCTGCAAGATATATCACAGGGGATCTGGAGGGTGCCGCCATCAGTAAGAAATGGCTCCTGAATACAAAAACCAGCCCTTCTCTTAATGGGAATGATAAATTCTATCATTTTTGTGTTTTTCGAGGGAATTTTACAAACGTATTTTAGAAACGAATCATTCTTTTGATATTAATAAGAGTTTAAAATTTTTACATACAAATACGACCAGTTTGCAATTAGACATATTTGAAATTTGAGAAATCAGAAAAAAACCGTTAATAGTGAATTAAATATAATTAATAATAAAATTAAAAAAATAGCTATCTCTTGAATGTACTTTCATATTAATAATTATAATAAAAATAATTTCTCTTTTAATTTTTATTATAAATCTGTTATTCAATGTTTAATAATAATATTTAATTAATTACTTACCAACTTTAATCAATTTTTGTTCATGATTATAACTTGTCTATTCTTATATTATTGTTTTCCATGTGTATCATTTGTTTACACATGAATTCATTATTTTTTAGTATTCTGTATATTTCTGAAGAGGAAAGCATCGCTTTTGAAACATGTAGATTTGTGTATATTAATAAAGTGGTGAATACAACACAAATTTTAATAATTTATTAATTTTACAAAATTTGTTTGTTTGTCAAAATTGGCTTAGATGGCATTATAATATACTCCACTTTTTTCATGTTAGAATACGATGTGTGAGAAATCGTTTCTTACATTTAACAGATTTTTCTGTGTTGAGTTCCTAGGGCAAACCATCCACTTCAGCTCTCAACGCTATTTTCACGATAAGCTGAAATATCCATTTAACGGTGAAAAAGCCAAAGTGTTGATTTCACATTTTCAGCATAAAAAAGTGTGTTGGAATGCGGGTGAATCCGAGTAGAACGCTACTTAATTATTGGTGTGTGCCACAGACCATTTTTTTTCTCTAATTGATTTTTTTTAACGTGAAACGATTGTTCAGTGATAGAAATTCAAAAATTATAAAAAAATATATAAAAAAAAATTGTAATTTTTTTCCACTTCCACTAAAAGAAAAATAGATTGGGAATAGTTAAAATTTCACTGCTCCGTGATATGTTTTGTACATGAAATATATTCTAAACGAATTACAGAAATAGAAAAATCATTAAAAAAATTAGGTAACTCACAAATGACTGTTTTTTTTATTGTACATGAAAAAATATTAAAGAGACTATGGCGATCTGTCGATAATGAGTTAGAAAGGGAATGAAATAGTTAAATATGACTGAAAAAGAATCCTCCAGTAGTAGGAGTAGAAATCTACGAAAAAAAAGTGCTCAACTTAACGACATATTTGAATTGACACACAATGAGCTTTTCTAGCTTAGGAAATATTATACTAATATCCACCCTTTTTTTCCTCCGAATCTTGTCTTTGATAAAGGATAGATATTCTTTAGAGGGATGAACCTTATTGAGAGATAGTCTTTGCTAGACGCATCTTGCTTTGATAAGGAGGACTCCAATTTCATTTCTCGAGATGTCAGTACATATATTCAAATAAATGCGACGTATTTCACAGAGCTTCGAAGGGAGGCTATCAAGACGCGAATAAAGCATTCAAAGTGGTCATCAGGACGTGGATCGAGAAAAGGAGATGATTTAAGCTCTTGAAGGGAATCGAGAGCTCGGAAAAACATAGTACGTAATATTGCAATATTAGATAATTTTTTCGATGATGCGTTTTCGAGGACTTGATGTAATATTACACAATGGTTTTTAATTGCATCAGATGTGTATTAATTTTTGAGTCCTTAAAATCGTAAACTGTCCTTAATGCCGTTAATAAAAGCATGAAAGCACAATGCACCTTGTTCAAATAAACAAATGCCTGAATCTTATTTTGTAAATAATTTCAGAATATAATAAATTAAAAAAATATTTTCGTGTTTATTTTTACGCTTATAAGAATGTTTTAAAATGTTTCATCAGGACGGGAAAAATGGGTACTTTTTGATACCTCCTTAGGGTGCTCTTACGTACGTATTTACCCCTGGATTGGGATTGAGAAACTGAATCGTACGCCCTCTTTTTAGAGAGCAGAATTATCCATTAAAGTAAATCACCACAAAGCAGCTACAGGTTTGGGGTCAATAGAAGAGAGGTTATCAAAATTGATGATATAAAATTCTGAAATCATTATTGAATAAGTTATAGAGGTTTTAACTGGCAACAGTTCGAACATTTTGATTGGTTCCAAATCACAAAAGTAGTTTTAGTTTCAGTTAAGACTTAAGGTAAGTAAATTTATCAAGTTATTTGCTAATTTTTCTGACATGATTAAACTCATCCCATGCTTTTCGATGTTTTTATTAAGGTCATATCACATATTAGTTTCGTGGAAACTGAGATTGTAATACATAAGTTGGTTTGAATTAAAATCTCCTTTACGGAGTAAACATTCATGGGGCATGTTAACATGGAACTAAATTAATTGCCGTTGACACATTAGAAAACTGGTTAGGGAAGCTGCCAGAAACCAAACAGTGCATGGAACTGCGGGGAAATGCACCAGCAAGGAACATATTAAAGGAGACATTGAAAGATAATTATTTCGCCCAATCAAATTTTGGTAAACTATTTCACATATTTTTCTTGTATTGTCAGCTGTCTCAATATAGGAATCATTCATTAGGACCGTCTGTTTCAACACACGCTATAGTAAAATTAAGAGTTAAAAGGTTTGCTAAAGATTAATTTCCCCAAAATGCGTTTTTCGATCAATTTATCTACCTGTTTTACGTCACATCTAACTGTAGCTTTTACTTTCCGAAAACCGATAGTTACTCAGCCATTTTGACATATTTGACAGTTCTATTGATGGAATTGGTCGCTTCAATGTTTCCATCGATTTATTTATAGAATATGATGATAATAATGATGAATTCCTTATCCAATAATAAGTATTCAGCGAAAAGCGAAAACATTTCGACCACGCATAAATAATAATATATTCAAGCTTCATCAGGGTAAATATAATAACTAAAGTTGAGTTAAGCGAAACCGGTTGGTGAAAATAAAATATATTCGTGGTTTATGACAACGTGTTTCATTTACTTAATACAATGTCAAACCACAAAGTGATTGCTTCTTATGAAAAAAAAATAAAAAAATAATAATAATATATTAATTATGTTTTCAGGTTTTCAGGGCCAAAAGCATATTTTCATGACTGAGTTACCTTTATCAGCTTTTGTTATTATTAAATTATTAATTTTAATTTTATGTTTAATTTCATTTCATGTTTGGGTTTCTGTACTGATAGAATATTTATTTACTGTTTTTATTGTTTTCTCTAAAATAACTGACCTGAAGTGTTTTATTAAGTTATTATTTTTCACTTTGTGTAGAGACATTTCGGTGTCAATAGCCAATAGTTTTATTTGTTTACGTGTTACTTCGCCAGGGATATTATATTTAGAGCCTTTATGTAAAACAGCTGTCACAATAGTAAAAACCGAAAACTTGCAGAACTTAATAATAACATTATTAAATTTCATAAAAAATAAAAATAAACTTTATCGCGGTATTAATATTTTTTGAATTTTTGAATATACTTTATTTCCGGGGTATCCTTCCCTGCCTCAAGTGCCCTGAAATAATCCAATGCAAATTGTTCTGGATAGTGTTTAAATTCATCAATGACGGTATCCGTCGGTGAGTGCTTTCGATTCTTGGCTACGAATCCGGAGGTTGCGGGTTTAAATCCCGGCGTACCTGCACAGGTCAATTTCAATTGATTAAATTCTGTTATTTCACAATACTGATTTTGTAATTTCTAGTAGTGATTTGTAAACATGTATGGACCTTTTGCAAAAAGACTACATTGTAAAATGGTCTCATGACTCTGGATTAATTATAAATCCAAAGAAACTAAATTGAAAAAAAAATAGATCCCCAAATGCAAAGGTATATGTTACACCTGAAATAAAAACACATACTTCAGATTGTTTACACGATTATTTACCGCATCGTGTACATGTGAACAAAGGCATAATATTCCATAATTTTATCAGAGTCTCAAAATTCTTTCAGTTAGAGCAATTCCGTGGTACAAAAATATATTTCAGCACATTAATAACCCTATATTTAATACAAATAGACTAGAGCTCACTTACAATACTCGTCTCAATTTGAATGAAGGATTAATGGATCCTAGGCATAAAAACAAACATGGACAAAGAATTTTAGATCACATGATTCCTAGTTGTATAAATATATTACCCGCTGAAAAAAAAAACTGTATTAAAACTAAACCATTAATAAACACATTGAAAACTTGGCTAGCTGAAAGAAGCTGTTTGCATTAGAAATAAGAAAATATTATTTTATTTATGGTTTATTGCGTTCGTTTATGTTTTTATTTTATTAATTTTTTAAATATATTTTTGTAGACATATTTTAGAGTAATATTGATGTTTTAAGCTTGTTACATATGTTTTTTATATTTTTATTTTATGTATTGTTTATTTTTTAAAAGTTTTTATTTTACATATTTTGTAACCTTGTCTGTAAATTTTAAGTTTTAAATAACAAGCTCCCGTTAGACAAACTACAAAAAAGTGGTTTATCGGGACTTTTGAATTGTATTTTTTCCCTTGTAAAATTAAATAAAAAAAAATTATTTAAGATAATATGTATTATATTTGCGGCACGTTCCAGAATATTAGATACTGTCAGTATCGCCGTGGTGAAAGACCACCATTCAGAATCGAAAAATTGCTTGTAATGGCTTTAGTCGTGTTTGATGACCAGATTTGAGTAGCCAGGTACTTTCCCCCCAACTTCCTTCTTCTCCATCTCCTTCCCCTCTTCAATACCTCCAGCCTTACAATGTACCTCAATTGGGGATGCTATAGTCTCACTGGCTCCAGACGCTTGGGAGCAGCCGGGACTCTTGGGAGCATGAAATGGCCCCAGCTTACATCTTCGAACTATTCCGGAAAACATTGACTCAAGATAGTCAACTCTTAGATAAGCAACATCACCAGCTATTGAGAGGTGAACCGAACCCAACAACCTAATTAAGCGTTATCTAATAGGATTAATATTACATATTCGAAGCTTTTCACGTCAATCTGTTACTTATTGTGCGACGAATCACATTTTGGAATATACATTTTAATCCTATTAAAATCCCCGTGCTGCACTGCTAATGATAACATTTGCCTTTCCCTTCCAAACGAACAAAAAATAATAATTAGAATAAAGAGCATACGATGCGCAGTGTTTCCGATTGTGTGTTCTCTGCGCGCAAACCTGTATCTACAATTATATTAACGTTGTTATTCCGAAGTGACCTGCCAGGTAAATATGGTGCCGTATATTATCTGCCTGTACATAATATAAATCGTTCGTATATTTTTACGTGGCATCTCTCTCATTGGTGAAACATTGTATCAGTGGCGTGCATTGCTCTTTGATAAAAAATAGCGTATGTGTAGTTTTTCAAGTTCAGGTGTGGATTGTGCAATGAATAATTGAAAAATACTATTTTATTGTTATGGCAAACTGAAAAAAAAGTTATTTATTTGTTGTTGTTGTTGTTGTTTTTTTTTTAATTTTTAGGCAATTTCTTCTTGAGGTTAATTTTTATTATGGTAGACATAGCTTTGCATCCTTTATAGACTGCACGCCACTGCATTGTACATATAGGTTTATATTATTGACCGATGAGCTGGTGGATCCAATTTGTTAGCTTTAAGTTATTTATGATTAATATAAATTATCGATAGTTAGTTAGTTAGTAGTAGGGTAGAGAATTGGAAAAGAAAACATATATTTAACAAAAACGGTACTGTGCAAATCATCCAAACATTATTAGTAATTTCTTCAAAAGAAGCAATCATTTTGTGGTTTGACATTAAATTAAATGTAGTATTCGCTTTGTGGTTTGACATTGCATTAAATAAAACAATCACTCCGTTATAAACCATGAATTAATTATATTTTAAGGTCAACCGGTTTCGCTCAGGGAAATTATTATAACCAAAGACTAATACAGAGTTATTGGTTATTTTTTATTTTTTCCGGGAAAACATACAGTTATACAATATACATTTATACAAAGTAGGTTATTACTTTGCATGTAGAGAGAATGAACAAAGAAAGGAGTGTAAGGAGAATATGTGATGCGCATGTCACGATTAAGTTAATCAAATTATTTAGCCAGAAGTCGTTATAATAGAAGAGAATGTATGAGACGATGTATGAATGTGAATGAAGCGAGATGTGTATGCTAAGATCGAGTTATTTGGTGGTCCGTCCTCTCTCCCTACCCCTGCGGGAAATGGCGTGATGGTAAGTTAGTTTGTTACTTTGTTGAATTAACTAGTGAAGTTTTCGCTTTATAAAATACGAATATTTGTAAATGATAAAAAAGAAGAAAAAAAAAATCGGAAGTTAAATTGAAAAATAAAAAGGACATACTGAATCAAATGATCTAGGTTCTAAGAAACACTAAATACAACAAATTTAAAATATGTACATAAATAACGTTAAATCCAAAGCCTAAATAAATAAATATAAATAAAAATAAAAAAAATCACTTAAATCTAACGATATAAAAATAGTATAAAATAGAGCAGGGGAGGGAGTTATAATTAATCTGGTGATTTTTTTTCGATTATGAATTTACTAAGTTGTCCTGAGGATAAATAGAAAACATCGGGGTCTGAAAAGATATTACTGTATGTTGTGTATATTCCTTCGAAAAATGAGTTGTGTGTAGTTAGTTTTTGAGTGTGGGAAGTGGAATAGTTGATTTGAGTATGTGTTTCGTGCTGGGCCATGGAAATGATTTTTTTTTATAGATGGTAGTAATTGTTGACAACGTTGTTAATGATTTTGTAAAGGAATTTGTGATCGGATATATTTATTTAATCTTCTAGTGAAGATCACTTATGGAATGCTACTGAGTCTTGTTAGGGTGTTCGCTAGGACTTGAAATCTAAGTTTTTGAGAGACTTTTTTGAATTATTTCTAATCTTTCGATGTTAACACTGTTTTGCGGATTTCAAATCACTGATCCAAATTCCAGTATTGAGCGATTGAGACATATATAGTTTTTTAATTACGTATAGCGATCTAAATGGTTTAGTTGCTCTTACGATGAATCCTATAAGTTAGGCCATGTCATAGATGAAAGTTATGTGCGTGCAGAAAAACCTTCCGGAGTCCATCATTATTTTAAAATCCTTTACTTCACTACATCTTTTCGGTTCTATGCCATTGATTTTGTATTGGAATATTAAGGAGTTAATGCTTTTGATGAAAAATATTGTGTTATAATTTTTCAGGACTCACTATTTTTTGAAAAAGCCGTGTTGATATTTGGATATACACGTTTGAACTGCTGGAAAAAGGTAATCGAGAACTATGCTTTCTCTTGGGGAAAATTGGGAGTTTGGTGATGTGTCTATAGTTGGTGATGTTATTCTTGTCCCCGCTTTTGTGGATTGGTGTAATAAGTACTTGTTTCCAGATGTTTGGGAAGTTGCCTTCCTCAACTGATATTTTGAATAGCAAGGAGAGAGGATAAGCTAATAAGATAAGTAATTAAAATCAATAAAGTGTACCTGAAAATTAATTCTGTAATCATTATTCTCAGAATTTATAGAATTGAGGCAAAGATTAGAATATTCAACAAACACTGACCTAAAGTAATCGCTACATGAATGCTACTAAGGTAATGGTCACATAAGGATTGCCACTAGTGCAGGAAATATTGCCAAGATACGTATATTTTGGTATATCCTATATATATGTAACTATTATTACTACACTTAAATTCCTACCTCTGATGGCGGCTCAGGTCGCTGCCCTTCGATGAGAGTGATGATCCTCTCCATGGTGCCCATAAAGTTCCGGGCCTTGCACATGTAGTCCCCGAAGGCAGACCTGTCAGGGATGGGGACCTCCAGCACCGTCATGTGCGTGTCCTCGAAGATGCGGCCGGAGCTCTTGGCCACTGGTTTGCCGTTTCTGTGCCATGTGAAGTTAGCGGCGGGCTCGGCTCTAGCTTCGCAGGTCAGGTTGACGGTTCCTGGATCATTACATAATTAAATAGGATTATTTCAATTTTTAAGGATACACCTCGAGTTAGTTTCATTGGAGTTATGAATTTTTTGGAATAATTTGATTTGTTGGATGAATTTCCAGGAACGATGGTAAAACTATTTATTGTTAGAAGGATTATAATGATAAGGTTACAAGTAATATTATTCAAATATGACTTTATAGGACCCAGATAAGTTTGTACATCTGTTCACAAACCATTCAAATTCGCAATTTGGAAATTTGTGAAGAAGGCGGAGATATTATTGACAAAATATCTTTTCCAAACTATACGAGAAGTTAGGAAAATATCGGATCACAATAATAAGTAAGTGCTTATTATAGAGTTACTTTTTACTGGTTTGGAAACCTTTGAAACATTCATTTCTGTGTGTAAAAAAAAACAATGGCAATAGTTTATGAATATACAAAAACTTAAAACAATGATATCAAATATGTTAGGTGGTATCTACAATCTACATGTTACTTAAGAAAAGCATTTTTTGTTGTGATAACAAGTTTTTCTGCAATGTTACGTGGAGACAAGCAACACCTTCATATACATGGTATCCAGAAGCAAATGATACAAGAGGGAAACTAGTGGATATACAGCACGCTTGGACTCGATTTTGTGGTAAAACTTATTTGACTTGGGCTTTCGTTTTCGAGTAAATCGAGGCCGAAAAAGATTTTTTTGAGTCTAATATAAATAAAAATAGCTTCTGGGTTACTATCAGCTGTTTTAAGGGAAGACCTGGCTTAAAAAAACTCGAATAGAAAAAAATAAGTTTTTAGGGGTTGTCCATGTGTCCATGTGTCCACGACTCAGTAGGGTCCTACTTGTACCACTGGTTTCCGGACACCGTGTATAAATGCCCACACGCTGATAGCCATGGGTTGATTTGACTTTTTAAGTTAGTTGCGTTAATAAAGTAGCAGTAGAACATTTCATATATTAATTGCTAAAAAAAGAAAAATTGAAATATATGAACTTTTCAAATATGGTAATGCATCCTACCGCTAGAGGCGCTATCAGTATTTAGGCATTTGTGCAGGAAGGTGTTGGTACATTGGCACTAATTCCAAAAAATGCAAGTATAATAGAGTTGCGTGCTCATTTATTATTTGTTAATTGCTTTTTAAAAAGATTCGGACAATTTTAATGAGTTTTCTTTTATAAATGGGGCCTACCTGAAACGTAGCCGTACGCCTCCTCAGCCTTAGCGTGATGCGGGAGTTTCTTTACGGCAACGGGCTTGTCTGGAACCAGAAAGTTTTTCACTTAATATAAAAACAGAATCAAATTGAAAAACTTCAGTCTGAAATAGGGTCAATCGATTAACATCTTATAAGTAAAATAACCTTTGCCGTTTAGTTTGACGGTCTTAACGACATTTTGGTTTTGAGTGATTCGTCTGAAAATAATTTTCATCCCGCCGAAAAACAATTTCTTTATAATTTCTTCAGAAGATTGGTATTCACTTTGTGGCGTCATTATTAAAATTTCAATCATTCTTTTGATGTAAATAAAGGTTTAAATATTTTATAAACAATTACAACCGGTTTTCAATTACAGCGAAATGTAATAATATGTACAAGGAACTGCAACAAAAACAGAATTTTGACTTTTACGGAAATTTGTTTAATGTGAGATACGTCTGTTTGCATTGTGGGCGTGCCAATTTCTCTATATGTCAGTATTACCACTTTGTATATTGTATTCGTAGTTCATTTGTTAAACTCCATTATTATTTAAAGCTTTTAAAATTTAATAAAAACTCTTAGTTAAGGAATTATCAAACAGTTTGATAATACTTTCAGAAGGCGAAACAGCTATAATATGTAATAATAATTACCTAAAATTAAAAATTACTTTAAAAAAGGTAAAATTGAATTATTAAATTTCGAAAGCTTTAAATAAATTAAAAAATAATGCTTGAGCCCCATTGATGACATTGTTACGCGTTTGTACAAACAATAATAAATATTTACTTCAATAAATGTGAAATCCCTTTGTGGTGTCATTATTAATAAATAAAAATAACTATATAATCTTAACGATACGTAAATTATTTTACTAAATGAATTAAAAATTACTTTGTAATCAACACTTTATTAATATATACATTTCAACATGTTTCGAAAGCGAAGCTTTCCTCGTCAGTAATATATAGAATTTAAACAAAATAATAATGTTGTTATTATAAACTAGCCGATGTGCACCCGGCCTAGCTCGGGTTTTTTTTTGGAATAAAGTTATGAAGTTGGAAATTCTTGCTTGTCGTTTGGGTGCCATAATTGATTTGACAATGAAAGTAACTACCTCTAAACAAAGAAACTATTTTATCAATTAGGTACCTACTTTTGTTGTCCATTTTAAAAATATTCTCCCAAAACAAACCTTCTTCTTTTGAATATCTAGTCTATGACTAACCAGATTGGTATATTTATGGGCTAACCTCAATACAACGTAACGGGTTCAATGTTTTTCATACCAATTTTAAATCATTATATCAACAGTTTTACACGTTGGATTTCATTCATACTACTCTCTAAACCTTCCCGACACTAATCAGAACAAAATGTGCTATTTTCATATACACCGGTTTAGTAATTTTTGAGAAAATTGGGGACAGACAGACAGACAGACAGACATTATTATATATAGAGATTTCATCCAGATGAAAGAACACGATTCAAAATTAAAACGTTGCTTGAAATGACCTAAACTTGTCAATTTGACTTCCCTAAAACGGCATTTGTTCCCAGTTGGGCAGTCAAAGCTTTCTTCGATTTTATTGTTTAATAATCTGTGTTTCAAATAAATAAATAAAATGCCATTAGCCATATTTGGTGACCAGATCTGAATAGTCAAGTATTTCCAAATCTTTATAATTTCCATCTTCCCCCCCAAATCCTTTTAGTCTCACAATATACCCTAATTGGGGATGCCACTGTCACACTGGCTTTCGTTCTGCCGGTACTCCCGGTTAGAGTTCACATAAAAAAAACAAAAAACTCGCTGTTTTATTTGATATTTAGACAATTGATCAACGCGGGGGATGTGAAAGCGAAAAGCAATAAAAAAAATTCAATGAAAAGCTCTGACCTGTAAAAATAATAAAAATCCACCATACGTATTGTGTTTACCAGTCCTCTCCTTTCACGATAACAATAAAGCTATTGGATACCGAATTTATTGATGAATAAATTATTAAGGCACGCTCCACAATCAACTCTTTATTTGACTAAGCCTTTCACTCCCGGGGCAAGTGATTTAATATTCATGGGAGCTCAATGAGTAAAGACAAAAAGAGCTCTTCTCGTTACAGTTTTGACAGGTCACTAAGGTGTTACTTAGACTATTGAATGTGGAAAGCACCATTTTCGCAGATGCTCGTGGGCTTGTATGGGTTCCATACAAGTATGGGGGAATAGTATTTCCAATTGAGAATATTATTTAAAACGTCTGTTAACAATTTTCAATTATTTATGCGATTTATGTGGGGTAAAAAATTATTAAAGTGAGATAATTTTAATGACGTTTATTATCAAATAGTCGATAGGTCAGTGGCCGTCTGGGTCTCACTAGGCGTCGTGAGTTCAATTCCTCGGCTGGCTAAGTCCTCCATCACGACGCAAGCTACACTTACTGTGATGGTAGTACGAGATTTTCAAATATTGTCAGGTTATTTGTAACCAGGGAAGCCATCTAAGCGTTCCCTTTTTATTCTTATTCATTTCGCTTACGTCAGCCTTGCATTCTTTACGAATTCCAATTTTTTTAACATGATCATGCATGGTTTTACATACATTTGCCTCAGAGATCTCATTTTAACAGCATTTTGTCAACTTTCATCCTTCCTCCCTCAGTTCCATGCCTCACTGTCATACATGGGGTTGTTATCAGTACTCCGTTGTAGACTGCTAGCTTCATGAGATTAAATATTTTAAAAAATGCTACTTTGTGGTAAAACACGGTGGTTGTTGAATTAAATTCATTTTGGAAATAGCTTCGCAATTGTTATAAATGATCGGGATATAAAACTTATAACGTTTCCGGTCAAAAATAAGGAATCTTTTTTTATCAATAATGACATTCAAACTTAAATAGCAGTAAATTTCGTTTTTTTCTGTAGTTAGTTTTCAAAGATAAAATAATTTTCATAGTTTAAATTTTTCGAATACCGCCAAAACGCTCCATATCTATGACCGGTCGGCTTTGATAAGTTTTGCGATTAGAATGTCAAATGTCAAAACAAGGTTGAAAATAACCGTACATAATTTTATATTCTATTCATGCTAAACCATAAATAAACACGAGTAAGATAATTATGTACCTTTTTAGAAAGTTTAATTCGAAGAATAATAATAGTATTGAACATTAACATTGTCATAATATCCGTATTGATAATTGTTTTGTCCTTGAATACTGTAATTTCTTTCATTAATAATCTTGAAGTCACCCAAATGAAGTTAAAATTTTACCAAAACAAAAATACACATTTAAAATACAAAACAAAATCGAAAAATAAAAATGTCCATACTAATCCATTAACAGAATGCGCACGTGATGTCAGAGGTTTCAAATGTAATGGTACCAACATAACAACGTGTTTCGATGAGATGATTTTTTAAACACTTTTAAATAACTTTTTTATAAATTCTTTGTATAATTATATAAAATAAAAGTTACATATTCACAATCGGCGTTTGCTAATGTATATGAATATATATTTTTAAAGCCATTATATTTTTCACTGGAACTCCTTATTGTTGCAAATATCAAAATTCAGTGAGAAAAAGTGGAAAGGTTCCAGAAGCAATTGAAAATAGGCAGATTTTAATGTTCCTCGTACAAAACTTAAGTATTACGCACGACAAATTTAATCAACAACGAACCAAAGGAATTTGTGTGTATATTAGTTAAATCCTTAGGCACTCTAATTACAACGATAGTGGGTTAACGACTACTTGTATTAATTTTAAAGTACAGTTTGGTTCGTATTGAGATGCCTCGGGCCGTTTTAATTTCATTGTAATCATCGCCGAAAATTCTCTTTATTCTTCTATATGATATGGAGGACTGGACATCCAACAAAACACTGTAACGATAGAAATGAGCTTGGAAAATTTAAACTCATAAGCGCATCAAAATACTCTGGACAGAGAGGTTTTAGTAGTCATCTTCGACAAATGGCTGAAAAATGCGAAATTGTATGACACATTAAAAGCAGGTGAAGCCAATATCTTGATAATCTAGGAAAGGCTTAAGGAAAAGTTCTCAGTTTCAGGAGTGGGGCCCTTGCAGTAACAGCGTACAAAATCATATATAATTTCATAGAAAGTCCATACATGGTGGAGTCCTATTAGTTCTTTGTACCAAACAACTACTGCCAGAGGCGGCACTACAAACCGCTATACATACCACATGGCAGAACAGATATGTTGGCTCAGCACAGAATGAGATGATCAAGCAACCTACGAGCTACCAAATAACATCTCTCTTGACATATTCAACATAACCGTGAAGGTTTCAAGAGACATGCAAATATGTCTCTTAATTCATGTCATTCTATTTAAATTTATGTTGAAATGTATTTTTCTATCTTTGTTATTGTTCATGTGCACAGTAAATGGACGCAGTCAGTTACACAAAAAAAAAAATCAGGCAGAATAAGACGTTGCACATAGGCATTAAAACTTACGAGTCTGGGACGAGTGTGGAATTTTGGTAACGGTGAAACCTGGGGCGCTATTCTCGTTCTTTTTAAGGAAGATTCCTTATCTTTTTTCTTAGGGTTAAAACATTCTTACTTAACTGCGGTTCCGGTTCTCTCGGATGACAGCTGTCAGCTGAATTCAGCCAGCGACATTCATCAAAAATATCAATACTTGCGATGTTTTAATAAGATATATTCAATATTAAGTATGTTACCAATTACGCTATTATTTACTTTAAACATAATTAGCTAGTAAACATTATTAAACATTGTGATGTTCACATTTTTGATAATTCACGTCAAGCGCGGCGTTGAAGAGAGTCGGTACGACCGTCCGAGTTCAATGAATTCGATTCCGAAGGCGGTGGACTCACTTCGAGTTCGCAAATCTGGATTCACTCGTTCCAAACTTAAGCTCAAGGAACGGCAAAGGTTTTGCATTGGAGTCCGAAACGAAAAGCGTCCCTATTCAAGAGTGTTATAGGAACGAATTTCGCTTCCGGAACGGCGGACGCGTGCGGGCTGAAAGGAACGAAGACCGAGTCCGAGGATCGAGTCCGTGTGGCTAAATTCGGAATTGGAACCGAGTTCGTAAAATCAGTTGAACGACCCAACTCTTCGGTCGGCAAAGATTAACCACAACGAAAAATGTAACTTTTAGAACTAGTGACAAAAAAAGGTAATTACTATTTAACGAGGTAGATACTTTTTTATGAAACCTAATTCTTCATTAATAGGATTATTTATGCTTTTTAAAAATAAAATAAAAGTGCATCAAAATGCATTCTAATATAATATAATTGTTTTTTAAAGTTATGGTTCAAAATCTTGTGTCACTTTAAGATATTTTACCAATTTGTGTTTTCAAATAATCTCTTAAGATCTTTTTACTATGTCTCACTTCAATTCCGCAGTTAATCAAGAAGTCTTTAGCCTAAGGAAAGAGATAAGGAATCTTCCTTAAAAAAACGGGAATTGCTCTCCTGGGCGTATCATTGATGGTAAGGTTAGGTTATGCTTTCGTCGATAGTTACATTCTTGATGGTCCACGAATGATCACTCAGATCGATGTTGACCTGGATGACCTGCCCCTGCATGCAGCTAGCGAACGAGGAGACCTGAAAATACCTACAGCTGTAGGTACTTTGCCCTATCTTTGATGGTCACATTCACGATGAACAGCTCTTGATTTGACTTCTTATATACATATTATAGTATTTCAAAAGGATGAATGAACACTCACGTTGGATGTTGACCTGGATGACCTGCTCCTGCATGCTGCTGGTGGACGAGGAGACCTGGAAAGCTCTGCAGGTGTACTCTCCCCTGTCATCGATGGTCACATTCTTAATGGAAAGTCCCTGGTCCAACTTCTTGAACTTGTCAGTCGGTACTGTTGAAAAGAGATAAACATGTTGAAAAGTTGTTTTTTTTAGCAATTAAATAAACGAAATAAACAGTTGTGGCGATATTTAGAAAAAATATTTCTGCTTCCCACTTGCACAGCCAAGCTCCTTACTTTCGTTCCCCACCGCCGTCCGGTTAAATACTTCACTTCAGTATCCTAGTACCGCGTCTTCTGATATTTAAATATTTAAGCTAAAGAGAGTGTATTTAATGAATGGAGTATAAATATTCGAGTCATTTTAATTCCCCAGATATACATATTTTATATACCTCTTTCTCTACATTGGTGACCCTTTTAGACGTTTGATCTTCCGAGGTTACCTAACAAATGTCCCAGTCGTGAGTGAATTTTCAATTACTTTATATGCTTTATTTTCTATTTTAAAATCATTTACCTTCCCTGGTTAAATAAAAGGCGTAATAATAACTGCGCGTAAATATTTAAAGATTTGTAAAATCCATTATCCTTGCCCCAATTATTAATATCTCGCCCGATCATCTGCCATAATAACCTAATATATTATAATACATAAATATTTTTTGGCAATAAATTTGTCTATCCACGAACTTCAACCGACCGATTGCCACATTTAACAAAACAAAACAGTGATAACATGCTCTTAGCAACTAAGACAGAAATCACCAACCGTTGAAAATAAACCACAAAATAACAAATACTATGTTACGCTACAGATTCAATCATTTCGTATCTATGTAACGTATCTCTCTAGAACTAGTAACCAGAGAGAGGTTTATAAACATGTAATTTGAAAAAAAAAATCACTGAAATTTTAATGAAATCAAAAATATGCAATCACAGCGAACTTATATTTAATTTTATTTATTTATTTATTACATATATATGAACATTTGTTATCGTCCGATGTATTGCCCATCTCACTAGGTGTGGAACGCCTGTGTTGAGATGGCAATTTACACTGGTAATTATTCAGCTGGGAAGTTTAGATGACAAAAAGATTTCAATAATTTTTTTCTTCAAAAGTATGGTAATTGTGAATATTCAGGGAATAGAATAGCTTAATAGCATAAATAATAATAACATAACTATAACATTTCCAGAAGAATTTGAAAATTAATCAGTTTGAAGTTGACCAAAGGAGGGTGAAATTGATACGGTCAAAAATAAATGAAATATTATGAAGGAATCCCACCAGAATCTTAAAAAGTTAAAATATTACGGTGAAACGTTATAATTTCTTCAAAACATTGGTATTTACTTTATGGCGTCATTATTAATAAACGAATTAAAATTATTTTATATTAACCACTTTACTAATATACGGACATCTACATGTTTTGAAAGCGATGCTTTCTTAATAGGAATATAGAGAATTCTAAAAAATAATAATAGTCAATAATGTAAGAATAGATAAATTATATACATAAACAAAAATTGATTAAAGTTGGTAAGTAATTAATCAAAAATGTTAATATAAAATAATTATAAAACATTGAATAACAAATTTAGATCAGAAATTAAAAAAGAAAGTATTTTTATTATTAATATTAATATGAAAATAAATTAAAGAAACAGCTTTTAAAAAAAAAATCGATTCTTAATTAAATTTAATTCACAATTAACGCCTTTTCTGATTTCTAAAATTGCAAATTTGTTTAATTGTAAGCCGGTTGTATTCGTATTTAAAATTTTTGAACCTTTACTTATACTAATAGAATTGTTGGTTTCTGAAATGTAATTCAGGCAAATTCAGAATAATCGTTATTATTTAAACACCTTAGGTGTTCCTTAACTCTAATACGAAAATTTCTATAAGTCTTTCCTATGTAAAAATAGATGCAATTATTACAAATTAATTTATACACTGCCAATTTATTTAAAATATTATCTTTACCTTTGCTACTTAAAATACGTTTTTTTAATTATTATTATTATAAAAAGCTGGTTGGATAGCCTTTGGGATGTTTTAAATTATTAAATTTTAGACATTATTTACGTATTTATTTCTCAAACGGAAATTTGATTGAGAAATAAAAATACCCTTAAACTTCAACATTCGCTAAAATAGTAAAAGAATGTGTTGGATTTATTACCTTTAGTATTTTGACATTACCCCCTCCGTCTCTGCCCAAATTTCATCGTATACCCTCCATTACCTTCTTGGTCGGGTTTAAATATAAGATTGCTATCAGCAAGTGCCGCTAGCACACAAAACAAAGTTTAAAATTCTGTGAAATAAAAATAAATAAAAGTTCTACATTAGCAATAGGCAGCCCGTTCACTGGGTAGTGAAGATTATCTCCACATTTTTGCACCTCTAACCACAGTTGACACAGGAAGAGGAATGTTCCCTGGCCACTGTACACAAACATTTTACAATACGATATATAGTATTTTGACAAATAATGTAATAAAACAACATACGTCAGAACCCACTTTGAGAGGTCTTAGGGGTCAGAGATAAGACCTATTATTATAAAATAATCATTACTATAAAAATATGGCTGCCTATAAATTATTTCAGCGTATTTGGATAACATCCATTGTTTAATTCAGATAAAGTGAACATAATATGATGCAATGTTTTTCCACAACAGTATCGCTACTGTATTATTTGCATATCAAACATTGAATTTAATTGTCCGCATCGTGTTCTAGGCGAAATAACATAAACGAATTCCAATGTTTATTTTGATCGCGTATAAAACAAAATTAACTGCACACAGTATTTACTGGGCTTTCGATATGACTTTGTGGCTAGAAATACGTAATACGAATGTTAAGATATTAGTTTAGTATTGGTCGGAGCATTTAAAAAAATACTTTTTTTTTAATAAAGTCATTGATTTAAGAATACGAACCGTTTACAAATTAAAAAAAAAGATTTATCCAATACAACTAATATTCTCGAGGCTGTGAAGAATGGAGTGGAAATTAAATTATTTTAAATTTTAATATTACTTCCCGAAAAGAGGAAGACTTATTATATATTTAAGTGTTTATTTTATTCACTCCGTTTTAGTTCATATAATATTTTTATAAAATATTAATAAATATCTTTTTTATATGAATACTGCAGAAGAGTCCCAACTGCTCCCAACCGTCTAGAGACAGTGAGACTATGGCATTCCCAATTGGGGAATGTTGTGAGGGTGAAGGTATTGGGGAGGGGAAGGATAAGGGGAAGAGGAAGGTGGGGAAGACCTGGCTATTCAGATCCGGTCACCAAACACGGCTAAAAGCCATTTCAAGCAACGTTTCAATTCTGAATGGTGATCTTTCACCAGGGCGATACTGAGAGTATCTTCCACTCAGGAACGTGCGCAAATATACTATATATTATTTTATAAATGAATTAATTGTGAAGTAACACAAATTAATTAAATAAAATTTACTTGCGCACGCCGGGATTTGAACCCGCGACCTTCGGATTCGTAGTCGAGAGCCTTACCCCTCTTTCTACATAAATAAAAAATAAAATATTTTTGTAAATAATTAAAAAATATTGAGGGTTTGCTCCAATTGAGTGTTAAAAACTTATTTTTTTTGCAAAAACTTATTGAAGCTTATAAACCTCATTGTAATATATTTTTAACCATTGGAGATAATATTAACAACTCTAAAAATGAAGCACGAAACCGAAAAGACAGCAAAGAGAAAAATTACGGTAGCAGCTGATTTCTATTTATATGGGACATCTGTTGCCTTTTTCTAGTCTAGGATTAATATAGGTATATTAGAAAATATAGTAAAGTAGATTAATATAGGTAAAACAGGTGAGATAATATTACAAGACAAATTATAAACATGATCAAAAATGGATAAAAGTAGTTAAGTATTTAATCAAAAAATGTTAATAAAATACTACTACATTGATCAATTTTCGTTTATGTTTATCATTTGTCTATACTTGACATTATTATTTTTTAGTATTCTGTAATTTCCTGATGAAAAAAGCATCGCTTTCGAATTATGTAGATGTGTGTATATTAATAAAGTGATGAATACAAAATAGTTTTAAATCACTTATTAATTTATATCACGCTAAGAAAATTTAATTATTTTATTTTATATGTTAGTAAGGAATCATTAAAAATTCGTATTAATTCATTATAAAGTTCATTAATTTTTCGTAGTGGGTGTATGTTGTGATCGCACCAGTAATTGGAGAGTTCTTTGCTGCATTAGTGTCGTTCGCTTCTACATAAAGAAGCGTAGTGTACCTAGCACGCCTCGTTGGAACATTTGAACCAAAAAAGGGATAGCAATTGGGGACCATCTATTTTATTATTTAGAAGGTCATGTAGAAACAATAAATCTGACAAAGTACGTCTTTTTGTGAAGTTAACATATTATTTGAAGTTTTGTTGTATTTTTGGATAAATGTATCAAAACCACCTAGAAAAATAATCCATAAAAGTTAAGTAGTGCGAATGTTTTTCTTTAAATGTTTATCTATGTTTTTATGTACCGTGAACACCTTATAAGGAGAAATATTACCTAGATGTGAAATTATTCATTTCTGTTAATATAGTGATATTTATTTTGCCGCAGATTGATAAATTGATACTTTTAAATGTATTTCACGCGAAATCATAATAATGTATAAAAAAAAATCGTACAAGTAATTAATAAAATACAATTTGTTGGCTAGAAATTATGATTTTCTCCCAAAAATTGTGTGTATATCATATTTTAAAATTTTTATGTGCAGTACCAGGGAACATTTCTCCCTCTTCCTGTGTCAACTGTGGTTAGAGGTGAATAAATGTGGAAGTAATAATCTTTACTCAGTTAGCGGGCTGCCAATTGCTACTGTAGGGCTTTTATTTAATTTATTTCAAAGAATTGTAAACTGTATTTTATTTACTAGCAGCATTTGCTGATAGCAGTCTTATGTTTTAATCCAAAAATTGTATAAAATAAATTAAATTCTTTTTCTGATCGTTTCCAAATGCGTATAATAATAACGTGCACCTCTAAAAGTCAATACGGTTCGAAATTTGATTTAACATTAAAATTATTTGTCACTTCAATCAATCTGTCCTCCACACAGGTTTCGGGAAAAGCTTTGATGGATATTATTTTTGACGAATATGTCGATGAACTCGTGAAATTTTAATTATAGAATCGAAGTATCAAAAACATAAATAAAAATTTCGATTTTAATTTGAAAAGCATTTCACCATCGTAAAATTTACTCCAGTAATATTCAGCAAATGAACTCGTATAATATGTAGGTTTATTTTATAGCAAATAATCAAATATTATTCTGGTCAAATCAAAACAAGTATCTACACGTAGTAATGTGATATTTACGTCGATGTTGAAATTAACTCCGATTGTTAATTATTTGGTGAGGGGAAATTAATAACACAATGTTTTAATATATGATTTAAACGCTTCGTTAAACGGTGGAAGCAAAAAAAAAATCTAAATTAAAAAAAAAAAAATATTCATGTTCATTTCCGATTTTGTTTTAATAAGGGTGACTATTACTGTCATAACCAGGCGGTATGAAATAATACTGCAATAAAGTGATACATACCTAATCAAATAAGTTAAATGAACTTAGTTTCATAGATTCTAAACAGTAGTTAATGAGATATTATCAAATTTATTTATTTATAAGAAACAAACAGCTTTTAATACAAATACATATACAAAGGAAGTTCAACAAAAGGTAAGCCAACAAAGTTTCTTGTGCTAACAGTGGTTAAACACAGATGTTTTATTTATGAAGCTAACAAGATAAAGAGAAAAAAAAACAAATAAGAAGGAAGGGGGGGAGAAAAAGGAAGATCGGAACAGGAGGTGCTCTCTCTACATTTTATACTCGTGTAAAATTGTGGTCGTACGATTACTTCGGTTCGATATTTTGAAAGGGAATTGTGAAGAATGTCGATATTGTGGGTTATATTGCGTACAAATACGGAGAAGAATTGGATAATTCGTCCTAAGATTGGTTCAGCATGTGGGCATATAAAAAAAAATCGGTTTGTCGAGTTAGTCTTGATGGTACGTGAATGTTTATAAAGTTAATAAACTCTGGCGAGTTCAGGCCATTATTCGCAATTTTAAATAATAAGGTTTGATCAAATATTAAGCATCGTGTTTGAAGCGTAATGAAGTTATGGAATTTTAAGGAATCGGTATTATTTGCGAAGTGTAAATAAAATTTATAATTTGATGTGCTTAAAGAATTTACATTGAATGCTTTCGATTCTTTCAATATGGACTTGGTAGAAAGGTGTCCATATCGGTGTACAATAATCTAAGTGAGGCTGGATATACGCTATGTAAAGGGAGTATAGAGTCTTGAAGGAAACGATGAAGGGATAAATGACGAAATAATCTCTTTTTTATAATATACTTGCAGATGACCGCAAACGTATGTGCAATGGATTTGGTTACTTTTTGATCAGTTATTCTTACCTCATGTGAAAGTTCAATATAAGAATGATTTACGCTATTAAAAACAAGAAGAAAAAAAATTTATTCGAATTCATTTGGTAAGTGTAATCCCTGATTTGAAAGGGAACCGCTAAATGTAGCTTGAAATAACAGAAATTTCTTAAAAACGAATACGTGAGTTCAGCATCTTCAGTAAGCTCGTCGTTTTTTCAGGTTTCTGAAATTTCAGGCCCGGGGAATAATGTTATATGAACAGGTGAGTAGTTTTCTCGTCGGTTCTCAAAATGGAGATATCCTGTACCTTAGTCTCTTTGTTCAGACGACGTGCGATTGTGTCGATGAGTAAAAAGTACTTTGCTCAACCTTTGCAAAACAAATACAGAAAGAAAACCAAACACTTAAGTTTTCAACACCGTTTTTTTTTTCGAGAGTTTTAGCCCGTTTTTATAAAAGTTGAAAGCACCAAAAAAAGTTTTTTCGTCCGTCGGCACAGATAATGTTTCATCAATGATGTTTTTCATATATGGGCTAGGGTCTAAGTGATTTTTTTTACCCCAATCGGCTGAAGAAATAAAAAAAAATTAATTGACATATTAATGTTAAAAATATGTTTGGCAGAATAAAAAAAAAATTAAATTGCGATAAACACGGTTATATGTCAGTTTAAAATATGCCAACATGTAAAGTTCTTCCAATTACGTAGGACAGTTGTTTTTTTTGCGTGCTTACGTCGTTAGGCATCCTCTTCTGATTTTAAACCTTAGTCGACAAAGCTTTTTTTTTTAACTTATTTTTTGTACAAACATCAGCTCCATTGTTTGTGGTGCTAATTGGTTAGAGTAAGTTTTGCTAATGGAGTATAGACATGAGGGCTGGAGACTTGTTGGATTAGGGAAGAAGGGTAAGATGGCTGGAGGGCTCATTGTAGGTTGAAGGTAAAAACGAGTGGGTTGGAAGGCTAGAGATTTAAACGGGGGTTGATAGTAGTGGGTAGTGGAAAACTGCGGGGATATAAGTAAGTTGAAGGGCAAGATGCGATTTAGGGAGCAGGATGGTTATTTCGATAGAATGCTTATGGATTAAAAGGGAATGGAAGGCTACAGGTTTGAGAGTAGTTAGAATAAAAAAAATTCCGTTGGGTTACAGTTTGAGGGAGTTTTAAATGCTATGGTTTGGTGGCTGGGGTAGTTTAAAAAAGAATTACCTGTGATGGGGTGACCGTTGAAGTACCATGACACGCTGGGCGCAGGGTCTCCCTTGGCCAGACACTTGACGGTGAAGTCTCCGTCTTCACGGGCCATTTGGGATGACGGAGTCTCCACGAAGGATATCGGTTCTGAAAAAAATGCGCATATTTGTAGCAAACAAAATTAACACGGAGTAATAATAGCAAAAAAATATATATGTAACAATTGACTTCATTTAGGATTCGCCTCTTTTTCAAAATAAGAACGTGACAAGAAGTGGAATATTATTACTCTAAGGACAAGACTCAAGTTTTGATTACGGATATCTACGTAGCTCTGAGCGTGTCTAATGTACCATTTCAAGGAAAAAAATTATATGCGGAGAATACCATTTGTCCCCTGTCATCAATAAACAAAATACAAACAAACAAAAAAATAGCTGGAAAGATGAATTTATAGTCAAAATCTTTTTTTGCACGTCAACAGTAAAGGTCAACGTATCGCATTTTAAATTTTTATCATCATCATTTGTGTCATCAATCAAAAATCACAAATGATTAACGAGTATGATTCAGTCTGCTTCAGTGGAGCAAAATAAAAATACTCTACATAATGTGTACTTTGCCTTTCGTTTGTGATATATATTTGAAGGGGGAATACGTGCAAATAATATACCCTGGAGTATTTGAAGGTTCGCTATGCATCTTTCTTGTTACTCCTCTGAGTAGATATATTTTCTTTGCGTGTTTATGATAGCTCCGGAGAGGAAATTAAATTAGTTTAGGCTTGATACACGGTTTTTTTTATTTTACCTCTCATAAAAACAATGAAAATTTAAAATAAAAAAAGGTACAAAAATTGTTCCCTTTGTTTCGTTTTGTAACTGTGATAAAGCCTAAAACTGAGTCATTTATTTTATAAAATTTAAAAAAGTGCTTTGTGTACACCACTGTACAGGAGGTATAGTGTGTATCAGGATACACACTATCAAAACAAATAATAATAATAATACACAGTATACTGTGTATCTCGATGAGGGACGTTTCGCTTCCGAAACATGTTGATATTTATAGTTCCATAACAGTTGGCCCCCGACATTTGGGCCCCCGACAGTTGGACCCCCAATGGTTGTTCTCTCGCACAGTTGATTTTTTAAAATATGTGAGAGTCCTTCACATCTATTACCCTAATTACTGTATTAGGTAATAAAATTGTACCTGTCTGTTACACATTAATTTATTTAGCTGGTAAATCGGTCTAACAGCGAAGATCTTGGACTAACACTGCATACTCCTTCGGGACTAGGCATTATTGTTAGTGAAAAAATTTTATATAGAGGATTTCCGCTCAAGACGCCTGCAAATATAAATATATCGACTTTGGTTATAAGGCCGCATATCCTCTTTGCATACTTACTTTACAAATGAGGACGTACAGTAGAAATAATCCTTTATTGGATCAACTGTCGGAGGGATCAACTGTCGGATGGATCAATTGTCGGAGGGATGAACTGTCGGAGGGCCAACTGTCGGGGGATTAACTATCGGGTCACCGATATTTATATATTAAATAGTGGTATACACAAAGTACTTTTTATTATTTTTATCAATAATGGTACCACAATGTAATTATGCATTTATTTATTACATTTGATTTCCAAAATACGTATTCGAAAGCAAATTATAAAACACACTGTCAAAAGAATCTTTTGAAACGAAATTTGTTATTATTTATAACTAACTAACTAACTAACTAACCATCACGCCGTTTCCCCGCAGGGGTAGGCAGAGAGGACGAACCGCCAAACAACTCGATCTTCGCATACACTTTTTGCTTCATTCACATTCATACACCGCCTCATGCATTCTTTTCTGTTATTCCGACTTCTGACATGGCCCGACTCGAGTATTTGATTCACTTGATCGTGCCATGTCTTCCTCGGGCGTCCCCGGCTTCTTCTTCCATTCACATTCGCGTCATATATTCTCCTTACACTCCTTTCTTCATTCATTCGCTCTACATGCCCAAACCATCTAAGCGTCCCTTTCTTAATCTTACTCACTACGCTTACATCAGCCTTGCATTCTTTACGAATCTCAACATTTTTCACTCGATCATCCATGGTTTTACCACACATTCGTCTCAGAGATCTCATTTCTACAGCATTCAGTCTACTTTCATCCTTCCTCTGCCAGTTCCATGCCTCACTGCCATACATCAAGGTTGGTATCAGCACTCCATTGTGGACTGCTAGCTTAGCTTCCTTGGACAACTTTTTGTTTTGCGCCAACCGCGTTCAGTCCTCCGTTAATGGAGTTTCCTGCATTCACCTTTCTTTCAATATCCCTATCAGTCTTTCCATCTCTCGTAAACATACTTCCCAAATACACAAACTCATCGACCTGCTCCGAGTATTCATCATTCACAACTATATTGCATACTGTTTTCGTACTCTCTCTTTCAAACACCATGACTTTGGACTTCATCATTAGCTCATTCATCATACATACTTCTTTCATCCTAGATACGAGGGACTGTAGATCTTCCATACTGTTAGCAATCAGCACCGCATCATCAGCATACAACAGACAACATACTTGCAGACTACTCATTTTCGCGCCCAGGCCCACCTCTTTCAATTCTTGCATACAATTATCCATGTATAGATTGAATAATTACGGTGACATTACGCAGCCTTGCTAAACACCTTTTGTGATGTCAAACCACCCCGTAAAATCACCGTTTGCCCTAACACATGCAACGCTTCCCTCGTACAGCGATGCGATTGCCTGTATAAGATTTGTATTCACACCATACTTAGACAACACCTTCCATAACTTTTTCCTGTCAACTCTGTCGTATGCTTTTTGTAGATCTACAAAAGCACAGAAAAGTTTCTGTTTTTTTGCCAGAAACTTCTCTGTGAGCATACGCAACGAGAAAATCTGATCCATGCACCCCCTTCCACTCATAAATGCGCCTTGCACATCCCATATTTTATCCTTTGTTTTCATTTGTACCCTTTCAATCAATATCCTACCATAGAGCTTACCAACTGAACTTAGCAGGCTAATAGCCCTGTGATTTCCACATTCCATGCGTGACCCTTTACCTTTGTATAGAGGCATGATCACAGCCCTTCTCCAATCTAATGGGGTGTAACCCTCCTCTAGACACTGGTTAAAAAGTTTGCATAACCATGTGAGAATTATACGGCTATTTCCTTTAAAGTATTCAGCAGCAATATTGTCGAAACCAACAGCCTTACCATTCTTCATACATCTAATTGATCTTTTAATTTCATCCATGCTAATTTTGGGAACATTCACCCCATCGTCATTCATACCTGACTCGCCACTGGAATCTCTATCACTCATCATTATCATTATTTATACTGTATCATATTTACTAGAGAATGATGATAATGGAACTTTTTGGATTTTTGTGAAATACCGAATGGTACCGAAGATATAGGCCATCAAAGAGTGGATATTTTATGAGAATCTCGCCGGTAGGCCGATGAGGGTGTGACGTCATAGTACATAAAATGACTGACGCTGCATATGCGCGGTACTGCAAGAATAGTGCCATTCGAATTTTGAATTGTACTGAATTGTGCGTCGTGACGTCTTGGGTATTTTTAGCGGTTGTTTGACCGAAGTTCACTTTGAAAGTACTAGTAAATTTTGGAGATATGGAAAAACTAATTTTGCTTTCATAATTAACCCTTAATGTAATACATTTACATCAACAACAACAAAAAAAAACATGTGTCAACTCCATTAGAGTAAACTTATTCCGAGAAGGGGTTTTATGATAATTCAACACACGTATGAATCGGCACCCTTTTAAAAAGTCATTAAAAGTACGAAAAAAATTTTTTTGCTCGAAAACCTATTCTAACCTAACATAATAATTTTTATTTAATAAAAAAGAGTTGGGTTGGGTTTTCTTTTTCGTACTTTAAATGACTTTATATCGCTTTTAAAAATGTGCCGATTAATACGTTTGTTTATTAATCAGGTCACCACAACATCGAAGTATTTGTTCCCCAGGTGTTGAATCCGTCAAATGGGGGAATAATATTGCGACGCTGAAGTTGAATTGTAGTTCAGGAGTATAAAACATTGAATTTAAAATCTTAAATAAACAAGTTAAATCGATAATAATTCTACGTTCAGATAATGTTTCTAAATTTAATGAATAAAGTAGTCAATGCATTCTCCAGGAATACCCATTCTAAAATTTACGTATCTTAAGAATTTACGTTGGATTCTTTCAATAGAGTGTGAATGAACGTAATTCGGACACCAAACTGTGGAATTGTATTCTATATGACCCTCACTAGTGACGTATACAATGTTTTTACAGTATTGATATTATTGAAGTCACTTGATACTTTTAAAATAAAGCCCTACATTTTCAATGATTTATTGGATATGGTTGCAAGCGTCGTGAATTCGTTAGTTCAGGGGTATAAAAGATTGAATTAACAATATTAAATAAACACGTTAAATCGCAAATAATTCTACCTTCTTTCGTGAAATTTTTTTGAGTATTTAAAGAACTATCAACGAGATAAAAAAAAGACTTATACAATAATTTCATCGATCAATTCAGTTAGCGAGATAAATATATTGTATCGATTTTTTAAATCACAACCTATTTTTATACTCGTGTATCAACGTGAGTCGTCCTTTACCATTCAGTGCGGGTGGGTGAAAAATACTATAAATAAATTACGGTTAGGTTATATAAACACATTCTTTATGAAGCATGCGTATTTCATTCTGCCAAAGGACGATATATCACACAGGTGTACGCCAACAAGAGATTTATATGGAGAAGCTAATTTTTCATACACCGAGTAGGTGAAAGGTTCCAGATACAGCGCGGTCCTGAAATGTTTTCCACGTTCGCAGGTCCTGGCATATTCATGTGCTTGAGGAAGGCTACAAATGGCGGTATCGACGGTCGGAATACCGACATAAATTATTGCAAAAAAGTTAAAACATTTCTTGCGCTCGTTATAAAGACGTCAGACCCAAATTAACACAAATATTTACTGCTTTAAAAGAACCGAGAGAAAAACTTCGGCACTGGAAGTTTTTACACGGGTGAACATTTTCCAAATTATCAGATCCAAATTATATTGCGGTCATATCATCTCGTATCGTATTTCTGCGCAATATAACGAACAATTTCACAATACCCATTCAAAATATCGAACTGAAGTAATACGTATGACCACAAATTGATGCACGAGCATAAAATGTATCGAGAGCATCTCCTATCCCTATCCTATCGTCCTCTTTCTCTACCCCCTTCCTTCTTATTTCATTTATTCTTTATCTTGTTAGCTTCATAAATAAAACATCTGTATTTAACCACTGTTAGCACAAGAAACTCTGTTGGCTTACCTTTTGTTAAACTGTCTTTGTACATATATATTTATTCAAAGCTGTTTGTTTCTTACAAATAAATAAATACCGTATTTATTTATTTAAACTTATTTATAAATCTCATTTATTTATTTCTACATATCATACACTACACTAGGAGGACCTGTGCTGAGGTGTTGTGTTAAATGTGGTATAGCATTGATGTGTTTTGATTAGTTTTGATTTAATGTTTTAGTTTTGCTATGTAAATGTAAATTAGATATAGAATATGAAGAGAAATACATTTTTTGTTTTTGTTTTGGTTACAGCAGGCAAATCATTTAAAAAGTTATAAACATGTATTTATAGATGCTTTCGACTAAGTTTGATAATATTAAAGTATATTGCACGGACAAAAAGAGAAGGGACTATCAAGTAAGCATAGGATTTTATGTATCGGGTTATATTTGATTTGGTTCGATCATGTTTTAAATAATACGAATACCTTATTTTTTCTTCCAGGCTGTGGGATATTTTTTGAGATTAATTGTGGATGATTATTTTGTCAGTGAAAAAAAAATTAATATATCTCTAATTACATCAATGTCTCGGTAAATATTCTAAACACAGAGTCCATATTTTAGACGTTCCTCAGCAATACATTTATGTATTGGATCAAATAACTAAAATACAAAAAAGTGAAATTATGTGAAGTATTTACTGAACGAAACAAAAAAATGGTTTTGTAGAAGAATTGGGAAAAAAATAGTTAAATACGTAATGTCTGCGTGCTTTGATAACTTTCCGAGTGATGTGGTAGTGATCGAAAGGGGTACGATGACCGGTCGTCAGTAGTAGCCGGCAGTCTGCCGGCTGAAATGGACGTATGATGCGTTTTAGCGTTTCAGCACTTATGTGCAATACTTTACTAATGTACATACATGTACTAATGTATGGCAAACAGGCATGGAACTGGCAGAGGAAGGATGAAAGTAGACTGAATGCTGTAGAAATGAGATCTCTGAGGCGAATGTGTGCTAAAACCATGTATGATCGTGTGAAAAATGTTGAGATTCATTAAGAATGCAAGGCTGATGTAAACGTAATGAGAAAGATTAAGAAAGGGACGCTTAGATGGTTTGGGCATGTAGAACGAATTAACGAAGAAGTGTAAAAATAATATATGACGCGAATGTGAATGGAAGTGGTCAGAAGTCGCAATAGCAGAAGAGGATGTATGAGACGTTGTATGAATGTTAATGAAGCAAGAGGTGTATGCCAAGATCGAGTTGTTTGGCGGTCCGACATCTCTGCCTACCCCTGCGGGGAAACGGCGTGATGGTTAGTTAGATGTACTGAATAAAATTAACGGCCTCCGCAGTTGAGTGGTTTCGATTCTTGGCTACGAATCCGGAAGTCATGGGTTCAAATCCCGGCGTGCAAAAAGTAAATCTATTGAAATTTAAATTCATTTGTGTTATTTCACAATTTATTCTTTAAAAATAATATATAGAATGTTTGCGGCACGAGTGGTAGATAATTTCAGTATCGTACTGGTGATAGACCACCATTCAGAATCAAAACGCGGTAACAAGAACTGAATAGTCAGGTACTTCCCGACCTTCCACTGACTCATCTCATTCCCCTTCCCACAACCCTTAGCCTCACAGAATACCCCAATTAATGCTATAGTCCCACTGGCCTCGAACAGTTGAGATTCTGTGTGGTACTCACATTAAAAAAATCAAATGCCACAAATTCTACAAAACACGAAATCACAATACCAACATGATAAGCTTGCACTTCGTCGTTATATACTTATAGAAACACCGGGGGGATCAAATTATGTTTCGACGTAATCACTTAGGTACAGAATACCAATACGGTTTATACGATTAATCGCATTTGAAATCGATTGTACACTTGAAGGAATCGAAGTATTTCAAATTAACTTTAGTCGCATTTGAACCCAAATGTTTGACAGAGCGATTTAATATTCGAAATGAATCATCATTACTTCATTTTATAAGCATTACAAATACCTCAATTTTTAAAGTAGTGATTACATCGAAACTGATACCCCGATTTTTTTACTACTGCTTAGGCACATACATTCATATTTAATGTACAAATTTAATGGTATTCGTATAAATGAGCTGAATCAAAAAATGCGTCATGCATTATTTTCAATGGTTTGTAAATGTTCAAATCAATGGACTGTGTGCTATGATTATGTCCAAGCAAACATATTTTTAAAGTAATAAACGCATAAATTTGTTTTAAAACTATATTTTCCCGATGAGGGAAAGGTACTTTCGAAAGCGGTAGAGAATTGAAGTGGTTCTAAGCAAATTTAAGCGTTTATATTACAAATAAATTAAAAATTACTTTGTGATCACCACTATATTAATATATACATTTCAACATGTTTCGAAAGCAAAGCTTTCCTAATTAGGAATATACAGAATACTAAAAAAATAATAATGTCAAGTATATATAAATGGTAAACATAGAACACAATAATGTAAGAATAGACCAATTATAAAAGTAAACAAAAATTGTTTAAAACATTGAATAACAAATTTATATTAGAAATTAAATTTTTTTATTTTTTATTATTAATATTAATGTGAAGCTGATTTCTAAAATTAAAATTGCCTAATTGTAAACCGGTTGAATATGTACTCGAATGTATTGAATGATTGAATTTTTAACTTTCATTTATATGAAAAGAATGATTGCTTTCTAAAATATGATTTGCAAATTCAGATTAATTGTTATTATTTAAGTACCTTAGGTGTTCCTCTAATACTAAAATTTCTAGAAGTTCAGCCTGTGTGAAAATAGTTGCAATCGTTACAAATTAATTTATGTACCCCCGATTTATTTAAAATATTATCTGAATCTTTGTTGCTTAAAACATAATTTTTTAATTCATTACTAGCATAAAAAGCGGATTGGATTGTATTTGGGATGTTTTTAATTAAAAAAATTGAAGTATTATTATTTAAAAACAATATTTTTCTCCACTGTTTATCAGTTATTCGTGGATATACGTAAGATTTATGGAACATTTTCTCAATTTTTTTGTTTAATATATTATCTATTAATTTAGTACTATAACCTTTATTTATTGCAATCTGTTTAAATATATTTAATTTTACATTATAATTATGGCAAGCCATAAAGTTAATGATTTTTGAAAATGTATTTTTAAACTGTTTGGTTTAAAACTACGAGTAATAATACAATCATTATTGTGTCCTTGATTATTAGAACGTAAGTTTGTTGGAGCAATTTGACTAATTTAAGGTTTATTGATATTTACAATCATATATTTAGTATTAGGTACGCTTCTGAATAACATGAGACACTAGCAAACACTTTACGGAGAACCTGTTGGTAAACCCAAGAGTGAGTACTGATTTACTGTCGCAACATATAATTGGTGCAGAGGTCGAATCGGAAGCAAAGCATAGCGTGTTCGCGAAATAAATCTTTAAAAAAAATCTTGTAACTCTTGTCATGAATGTTTTGTCGTAATCACGTAATACATACATATACTCTTATATTTTATATTAGGTTTATGATATGAACATAAAGGTAAATAATTTTTATATCATATATCATGCTATGAAAAAAACATATGGTGAATCATATCTCGAGCGATGAAGCTCCCCGTTTGCGTTTTTTGAAATTAAGGTATATTAACTAATGGAATCAGAGAAATTAAAACATACTCGTTATTCATTAAGAGCAAATCCAAGATTTACTGGAATCTTCTCCGATTTTGACAATGTTTAGCAAATATTTTACTTTAGGATTATAATTATTGTAACTTGACTATTTCTTTAATGTTCAAAATAAATTAAATTTAATAAAGTTATTATCGAGTTTTGATAAGAAGCAATCACTTTGTGGTTAAACATAAATACAATTATTGTCGTATTAACACCATTTTATTGAATACATAAACCAACCGGTTTCAGTTCAGCCTGAACCTATTATAACAGACGTAATGGCACACAAGCAAACTATAGGGGCAGCTGATCCCGATCTGCGGAGAGGGATGGAGGGGAGGGAGACACAACTTATCGTTCCCTTGCAAAGGAGGAACGATACCGAAAAATTGATGACTTTTGAATTTGCACAAAACTCCCCTTTGTGCAAAACTTCCTAATTTTTGCAAAAATATTTTGCACAGATTTGGTCTATGAGCCTTGTCGGTGGTGATCCAGGGTCATCGGTGATCGGAATGAAGAAGAAGGCAAATCGGTAGAAGCAGAGCGAGGTAGGGCAGTCGAGGTAGAGAAGTGTTGTCAGTTCGAGAGTTGCTGGCTGACTGACGAATAGTTATCCCAAGCCCTCTGTTTGGATTTTTGCGACGCTATTGATACATTTCCGTACCGGTAGCGTCGCAACGTTTTATCCGACAATACCTGTCTCCCTCGCACCACGTTGTCTCGCTCTTTCTTTTTATTTTGTCATTCTAGCAGTGACGAGACACTCCCCGCTATCTACACAATATACTCGCATAAGTTTGCACAAAATGTTTCTTTGACTAGGGAGAGCCGGACCAGCTACGATATTCAAATATTTATTTTCCTCTTGGCACCGGCCCCGTACAAGTCCCGACAATGTAATTCATTAATCATTCTTATAACTATCGCCGCACTTAACATCGCGAAAGAGGCGATGATGTCCGACACAGATGTTTTGGAAAAGCGGACGGTAGAAAAAGCAGATGAAAGTCCCCATCGCCAATGCGTTGGGCTGATGAAACTTGTTCATAAGCGTACGAATTGATGCCCATAGTTCTCCATGTATCGTAAATTCATTAGGAGTATTATGATGCGAAATCACGATCCTCAGCAATAAGGGAACGACTTATCTCGTAACGATGGTAAGAACCCGTATTTCGAGAAGACTCGGTGCGCGTGATTTTCTTCCAATTTAAGTGAAAGTGAAGTGTGACAACCGGAATATTTTACTCCAGAGGCTCTATTATTGTCACTGTCGCTGTACGGTGAACTGTACGCTCATGATAAGCGACAGGTAACTACAAATCTACGTATTACCATTATTAAAAGCATAATTGTATGAACAAAACCTATTGTTATTTTGTTTAATTCGTAGAACTGCTTTATTTATTTATTTTTTAATTTGTAGTAAATCAAATTTAATAATTTTATTATAAAGTTCTGGTCGTATTTTAGTTTTTTTTTTTTTAATTGTGAAAACTGTTTCAGTGTACAAATCCATAGTTCAATACAACAGTTTGAAAATGGCCTTAAACCCCAAAACAGCTGCAGCATAAAACTGAAATGCTGGCAGAACTTAATAATGAAATTTCAATAAAAAATAAAACTGTTTTAACATCACTTTATTGAATACATAAGCCAACCGATTTCGGTTCAGCCTGAACATTTTTCAGTGTTGAATAAATACGTACTGTATGTATATACTAACTATGAATCATCCTACCTCTTTCATAATTGGTTGTCCCTTTCATACTCTTGGACATACCTTTACCACATTAAGTAGTGTTTTGAGTTCCTAGTCAATTAAGCAGAGTCCAGCGGGCAACTTGAACTCGCAACTCTCAATTACTGCCCTTGTCAAACATTGAGTACTTTGAGTAGGGGAAGTCCGTATAACGCAGATACCCAGGATACTCACAACTACCCCCCTGTTTTGACGAAACTGTAATACGTGTCACTGCCGTGTGTTTTTCCAGGAAATTTATTGTTTAATATTATTTTTATATAATGGGAAACTGTACCCTCTTACAGCTTGTCAGCAGGAGGTTAGTTCAACCATATTATATAAAACAACAACGAATAAAAAATATTAGCACAATAATATGACAACATACCAACATTTTGTGATCTATGTATACAAGTTGAAAAATATCATTAAAACATGTAGACAATACATTTCGATTAAACGGAATGGCAAAACAAACGGTGTAAAAGAGACAAGGCGCTGTATTTTCATTTGCTATCCGGGGCTAGAACCAAAAAGCATACCGGCTTCCATTTAAAACTACGTGGAAGGAACTTCTAGTGTGTATTCTTTATTCTAAGATCGAAAATGACCCTCTTGGTATCAAGATTGTGTTTTTGGTTATAATTAGTTTTTTTAAACTTTTAACATTTTTATTGTTATTTTCATTTATCAGAATAAACCTACATTTCTTATTTCTTTTTAATTCTGTTAACCTTGACAAATATACTCTATTTAACCTTTTTATATTTAATTTCCCCTTATGTCTGCCTCGATACTAGCATATTCTCAAACATTTAACAAATCATTAAAATTAGTAATTGTTTTTGTTTTTAATTCGTACAACTCCATTTAATTATTATTATTTTTTTTATTTAATGTAAATCAAATTTAATAATGTTACAGGTCGAAACGACTTATTGAAATGATTATATTTACCCTCGGGTAAAATCGGGGTTTCAAATACAGTTTTTTTTTCTCGATATTTTCTGGAAGATGTGGTAGTATTTTTGAAAAAAGTTGTACGTTGTACAATGTCATTATTTGATTTTAGTTTTTATACAAGTTATTGGTATCAGTGGCGTGCATATAGATTTTAATCAGGGGAGGCAGTACGAAAACAGATAAGTAATTAATATTTAATTTAATGAAAATAAAACAATAACTTTGTTTATAACCACGAGAATTTTATTTAATTTTATTACGACCGACCGGTTTCGCTTAACATAAGCATCTTCAGGGTACAAATTTTTTTTTGTACCCTGAAGATGCTTATGTTAAGCGAAACCGGTCGGTTGTAATAAAATTAAATAAAATTCTCGTGGTTATAAACAAAGTTATTGTTTTATTTTCATTAAATATGTCTAACCACAAAGTGACTGCTTTCTATCAAAATATAATATTTAATTCCTAAGAACACGCAATATGTCTTAGGAATTAATATCGACCAGACAAAAATTATGGAACCTTCTAGTAACATATCCCTCATTCTATATTCTGGGTTATTTATCTGGTACAGATGATTTAATTTTATTAAATTTTATTTTTTAAAATTATTTTCATAAAAAAACATAATGCCAAAAATTTCCGATAAACTACTTTCTTGTAATTTGTCTAACGGGAGCTAAATTAATATATTTCTTAAAATTATTCCCATGTAAATAAATAAATAAATTAATGTTAAAATACTTACCACAGATGTGATAAGTTTTCACTAATAATGATTAAATTGTTGGCTTTAGCAGATATTGACTAGGATTAATTCAAGTAACCGCTTCATTTATATATATTGCAATCTAATTACTGGGTAAATAAAATATCCATATTTTTTCGACGGCACAGATGCGTGGAATAAAGCCAACATAATACGATAATTATATCGTTAGTAAAGTTGTACTAATGAACAGAGCTACCAACAGATGGCACTGATTGTTACATATGTTATTTGTACCGAAAGGCACGGCCTTGTCGACACTAACACAAACGAGTCGTTTCTTGAATGAACATCATCCACAAATGTACATTTTTTATTTGGAATGAATACTACATTTAAATATGACATGTGCATATTTAATTCCGTGCTTGATACCTTTCGGCAGTTCGATCGGTACAGCGCTCGTTGTGATGCGAATCTAAGTTAATACTTCGTGCATTTTTTTGAAAGAGTAGTAGTTTGAGTGATCTTGCAAAAATTTTATATTTAAAAAATTATGCGAGTAAGGTAGGATAGGCAGTACTTATATATATGGACGGCAAGCCTCTGATTACAATCATCGTACAATATAATATATGCACAACGCATATAGAATTAATGAGAAAATTTAACCGTACCACAAATTTAATTGAATATCTGGATCTAAGCATCCAATTTCATAAAATAATACTGGTTGATTCTCAAAAAGCATTCGATAAGGTCTCCCCTGTTTCAAAAACGAAAAGTAGCAGGGTTCCACGGCAATCTCCTGAGATGTATTATATCATACATTTCACACAGAAGTCAATATGTGCATGTTAATGGTTATTAATCCTCTCACAAATAAGTCACATAAGGTATTCCCCAAGGATCACACTTAGGACCTCTACTGTTTATAATATTCATAAATGATCTCACGGAACGACTTTTAAAATTATTATATGCGGATAATTTAAAAAAAAAATTATCCAATGAATTCTCAACAAAACTGAAAAATTTTGCAAAAATACCTACTCAAGCTGTCTCAGTGGTGTTTAGATAATACAATGGAATTAAACATTAGCGAATGCAACATTGTTTCCTTCACGATTAATGTACGTTATATTGATTATCCACACACAATCTGCAGTGATGTCCTAAAACGAGTAGAATCTGTTAGAATTCTGGGAATCTTACTAGATTCGAAGCTAACATTCATACAACATTACCAACATATCGTAAATCAGGCTGAATAATGAATCTGAAGGCAAATATAAGGCTCGGCTTTATTACTAGAGTTACCAAATCTTTCAAGAACCTCAGTAGTTTCAGAATCCTCTACTGCTCTATGTAAGAGTAGTGGCGTGCATTGCTCCTTGACCAAGGGTAAGCTGTAGCTTTTTAGGTGTTAATTATCATTATTCAGCACACCATATAGCATGCAGCATGAAACGCTGAAGGCAAATTGCAACAAAGTATTAGAAATTTACTAAGTAGAAATAATTTCTTAGGGTATAATGACGACGAAATAAGAAGTTTCTGAAAATTTTGGAAAAAAATTGAGAAATCCGGAAAAAAGTCACTGTGTAAGCGGTATCTTAGAGTACGGCCCGTGATTTCGTCCCCGCACTATGTGGTTGATTAAGGTGGATTCTGTTGAAAATACATGAAAATGCTAGCTTAAAATCGGAAGAAAATCGGAATCTTGGTAACTATGCTGATAGACTTACTCACTTTACAGAAGTCTCACAATCATAAACAATGAATATGACTCATCGTTAATTCATCAAATTACTCTTAATATAAGGCCGAAATTTAGGAGGAATTCTGAAACCTTTTTTATTGATACTTTTCGTTATAATACAAGTTTTTCCAAACCAACGTCAAGAATGGTTCAATTTTATGATAAACACAGCAGAAATAAAGACTGAGATATATTTGTGAACTAGATCACTACCTTTGGAAAGAGCTTATGCGTACGTATACCTGATGATCCCTAAACTTAAAATCGCTTTACAATTATTATTTCGTATAAATTTGTATTAACTTTTGTTATGTAACGAAAGGATGGCCCGGAGATGAGTTCTAGCTACTCGTCTTAACAAATAAGCTAGGCAAGCAATCACATCATTTCCCTCCATAATTAATCAATCAGAAGATTCTAGCGCCCAAATTCAACCAGAGCATACATTTGCTTGATCTGACAACAGAACAAAAGGAAGCGACGCCAGCGCCACGGCAGCTTGACGACCGCTGCTTGCTGCCCTTGAGACGCACTTTCCGCCTGGAGCTCAAGGAGAAAACTGCGTCTCTGAAAAGAGGCGGCTATTTTGTGTTACTAGTTTATTACGGCCAAATACTATGCAGGCGGGCTGAAACCCGCAGCAGGTCGTGCCATTTTGCTGTCAAAGCACTCATCGGGGTGACTTACTAATTAAAAAACCAATTAAATTCAGTGCAGAGATGTCCAGCCTTGGCGTCATTGCCAGCAACTCTCGCCATCCGACCAGATCACCTCATGTAAGCTGATTTTCCATCTCCCCTTATTGTGTTGTTCAAGCCCTTGTTACATTTGCATTACCCGGTTAGATTTGAATCAGAAAGAGAGAAATTTTACGATAGAATCATGTCTAGAATAGGACCTTTTTACTAACTGCTCGATTGTTCTTAACCTACAATGTTTGTCTGACCTTACAATAAACTCTGAGTATGAAAGCACTTCACTGTAATCATTTAACGTAGAATTAGAAACGCCCTCAACCCAATTATAAGATTGCGATCGATCCACGACCTGAACTGAAAGATGAGAAGCTAATGTCCCTGCCGATCTGAGCTAAGCTAATGTCCGGAGCAGACTTCACATCTAAGAGGCTAATAATAATTGTCTCCCATAACTTCCCCTTGTAACCTAACCTTCCCCATCCTCATCCCTTTGTCTGTCCTTTTTATAACACTTTATATACGAGTATGTGTGTATTTGTAAACATTTTATATTGTTCCTATTTGTGTTAATATATTTCTTCTTGTATCTGTAACTTAACTTAATGCTGGGCAGATAATATTATAATGGATTGTGTGCTCTCCCATTACTGAAATTATCACCATAACCATGCTAAAAATGTATTATTACTGTACTTACTGTATGATGTAGTTCAAATAAATGAATAAAATAAAACACGATTTAAACTTCATGCATTGTTCATAATGAATAACATAAATTACATGCCAGAGAATCACGAATCACAAAATACCGGGAATATGAAACCCTATTTGCGCGTGAATTTTAATAAACGCGTAAAAAATCTTTCTTCTTTTTTTTTATTTTCCTAATTTGAAATCGTCCGCGGTGTGTGATTGTAGAAAAAAAGCAGTTTGAAAGCCTAACAAAACAGGCAATGCAATGTCAAACTTTGGTTAGTTTTTGTACAACCGGTGGAGATCGTTCCCTCGTAAAAACAGGAATAAATGGTTTATTCCCGCCTCGTTTCATCCATTAGGAGGAATTTGGAAAGAAATATCGATGAAATTTTTCCACACGTCACCTTTCCTACTTTATCAGCATTTCCCTATATTCCCACAATGCAATAAATCAAAGGGAAAAACGGAATTTATTTATACGATTTTACGTTGGTAAAATGGTGTACAATCGACAAAGTTTATTTAACGAAAAGTTTCATCCCAAAATATTGAGTGGTTACTTTCCAATGCTTCCAAAACAAACATCAAATGTTTCCGCTGTTCCACCTTGGGGAGCAAAACCGTAACTTTGATATTTTCAAAATAATTGATGCCCCAATAAATTTCTATGTATTTGATGTTATTTTATCTCGCCAAATTAGCAAAAAAAACCTTAGTTCAATTTGACCTCAACTCTAGACAACATTATTAGAATTGGTTGGTTCGTTATAGAGAGGGTTGAAGAGTGGAGGGAGGGGGTGGGTTTCATTAGCGGATGGGTTTGTGATGAATAGATTACCCTAAGTAGTTACACAGCGGATATCCCCGGACGCAATTAATATTATATCCTTCTGAAACTGAACTCTGTTTCAAGTACTCAAATATGCAAAAAAAAAAGTAAAATACAGTCGAACTAAATTCAATGTTAATTAACACACCATTTAATGATTTAAACTATTATGTACCCGAAAGTTTAAAACGATAGGCTGATATAAATTAGTTTAGGTAGAAAAATTCCAAACAATTGATATTAATGGAAAATTTTCTTTAAAGAATCTTATTAATTGTTTAATTTGTATTTCCGACATAAACCAGCAAAAAATACAGTAAAAATATCAAATACACATTTCCTCATCAACTCACGCAACTACATTTGTAATTAACTTCTTACAATGAATACATCGCATTTACGCATTTTTTTACCATGACTCCACACAGGAGACCCCGAGGGAAATAATTTCCCTCAAGGCCTATATCATCTTTGGGGAAAGTGTGTGGAGGGTCGTTTAGAGGATAGGGATGAGTAAACATGGGTCTTGAAGAGACCAATGTTGTGGGAGGGAGGAAACACAGAGGCCGGCAGATAATTCCACAGCTGAGCTGTTGAACATAAGAATGAGTTGTAGAAGCGACCCGTTCTAATGATTCAAAGCCCTTTGAATCGTTGGCATTATAATACAACGCATTGCCTTGCTAATTATAGTATTTAGTACCCAATAAAAAAATATTTACAAAATGAACAAGTAATATATCCAATTTATTTTTTATAACTTATTGAAGTTTGTAAACCTCATTGTAACATTTAATCATTGAAGAAGATAATATTAACACATCCCAAATGAACCACGAAACCGAAAAAACAACAGAAATTTAAAAGATTTCAGTCGCATCTGGGTCTCGAACCCAGGACCTCTACCTATCCGGGGTAACCGCTTAACCAGCTTAGCTAATGAGACCAGTTCAATTTACGCCATTTACACCGATATCATACTTCAAGTTCAAGACTTGTTAATATTACCCTCCATTTTTATAAATCCCATATTATTGGCTGCTATCCTTATGATGATTGAAATGTTTCATCTCGAACTCAATTCTAGCAAATAATATTATTCTTATTATCAAATAAATAAATAAAATCTAGTGAACCCTAAAAATCATATTTTGAAAATTTTCTTAGGCTTATGAATGTGGGAGAAGGTGAAAGCAAAGAACGAGATACTTGGCTATTCAAATCTGGTCACTGAACATAGTTATAGCCATGTGGTCCTCACAGGGGCGTCCATTGAGAGTATTTTTGAATTTTTTATTAAAACTTGAAAAACAATTTTCGTTTTATTGAATGCCGAACCCGCAAGCTCTGGGCCAGCCTATTCTGACGTATACTAATTAGGCTAGCATCAAAAAATATGGAATAATCTCATAGGTGTATTAAGCGAGTTGTAAGAAATAATGCTTACCTATTGGTAATAATTGTTCGTGATTTTTAAAAATGAATATGAATTTCACAAAAAAAAATCTGAATCAAATTTTATATTGGTATTATTAAGTTCTGCAAGTATTTTAGTTTTAATTATTGTGACACCTGTTTCGGCATTTAAAGCCATTATCAAATTGTGGTTCTACCATGTTAATACTTATTTATATGATTCTATTTAACCCTTACAAATTTTCATTGTGCCTAAAATGATTTATTACCGGTAAAACCGATTTACTGAGAAACTAATTGTCATAATAGATTCTTTATTCTGTGAGGTTCTTACAATCGAAATATGTTTTCCCCGCAATAAATGACAATGTTTAAGAAAACTTGTAACTTAAGAACTTAAAAAATTATTAATACGTAATTCTACGAATTAAACACAAAATAATTAATAATTACTACAGGGGGTTACTGCTAAGCCATGAAAGGCGAAACCACATTATGTAGTTTGTCCGGAAATCATATAATATAATCTTCCTTATTTTTAATGTGTCCCCGCAAAATTTTTAGGATTTTAAAATAAGCATTTCTGTTTTAAATACGGAATGACATTTTACCCCATTTATCTCTGAAGAACCGGTATTTTTTTTCGGGTTGTTAAAGTCTCACATGAATCTTTTTGTACCGCGGCACTAACTCACGTTAGATCCGCACTAAGAATCTGTTGAAACGCCGTCAGAATCCACCCGCTTGTATCACTAACTGGAGCTTTTTTATTTCCGGCGAGCTTCTGTAGGAAGCTTTTTACAAACGGAGGTTTTACAATCTAAACCCATCCTCTGCAAGCAATATAAACCACGGTAAAAAGAACAACAATAACTTTTAGTTCACCGCAAATGTAACAGCATTTCACTATTTTCAATCTCGTGCAAAAATGTCTGGATAACTTGAACCCGCGGACAGATTAAAAAAAACCAATGTGCAAAGAGTACATAGCAAGTTCTACGAGAATTTGAGAAGATTATTCCGTTGTAAGAAGCGTGAGCAACAGACGATATCGCTAGCAGTTTCCTCGTCCAAGTTATCTATGATACGTGCATAGGTTGCTTATGGGGTTCTATTACCATGCCACAGAGTAGGTCCGCATTTACATAGTCCCGGAGACAGCATGTCTAACGACTCTCGGTTGTCGATTCGATATCTGAATTCGAATGGCAGCCTTTATTTAGAATTTATGTTTGGTATGCAAATTTCGGTTTCTTCGCAAGCAACTGAAATTATATTTATAATAATAATAATATTTATTTATTTGAAACATACATTATTTAACATCAACATTTAAGAAATCTTTGACTGCCCGACTAGAACAAATCCCGTTGAGGATAGTCAAATTGACAAGTTTAGTTCATATTAAGTGACATCATACAAAAATATAAAGGGAAAAAGCTAGTATTGACATAGTATTGTAATATAATATGTCTAAAAAAAAGGATTATAATGAAGTATAAAGAGATTATGTATTTGTTTGATAGGTACTGGTTGGTGCTATGAGGAAAAAAATGGGTTTAAAATTGAGTACTAAAAAAAATAAAAATATTGTAGAGTAATATTGATAAGATTGAGTTACGTAGTTACGTATCACTCAGCTTTATGAGCCAACGACGAAACTCAATAAATATATTTTATTCAGTAAGTACAAAAGGTAACTTAAGTAAATTGTTTATAACCTAATGTTTGTCCTTTTTCCTTTCCTTGGTTAGAGTTCTTAATCCAGTTAAGATCTTTTCCCAAAGAGCACAAATAATGTAATATAAATTAAATATCCAGAATGTTTTCACTGATCACAAACAATTTTTTTTTTATTTATTATAGTTATTCAAAAATTTCTACGACAGTTTTTATTTATTAATCGATAAACTAAAGTTTTTAAGACAAGATTTTTGTGCATAGCGCAGAGGGTAACAATTATTTTTATAAACAATAATTATTAGCCTGAAACACTCATCCAAATTGAAAAAAACCTTCCGAGAAAAGATAAATGTCGCCGACAGGACTCGAACCTGCACCCTTCTGATTGCCGGTCAGATGCTCTACCGTTGAGCTACGTCGGCTTATCGAAAACCCGCCAAGTTAATCAATATATACTAGTGTTTCATTCAATAATTACTGTTTTTATTATATTTGTTTATAAAAATAATTGTTACCCTTTGCGCTATGCACAAAAATCTTGTCTTAAAAACTTTAGTTTATATATTAATAAAAAAAAATATTTGACAAATCAAAAGCATTTTTCACCAATAAAATGTAGACATAATTTGTCTCGACGCCATCTATTGAGGAATTTAGCCGTTACAAGCCTTCCTCATATTAATAAAGTTAGTTGTTTACAGGTGAAATATAATAAAAAACAGTAATTATTTAATGAAACACTAGTATATATTGATTAACTTGGCGGGTTTGCGATAAGCCGACGTAGCTCAACGGTAGAGCATCTGACCGGACATCAGAAGGGTGCAGGTTCGAGTCCTGTCGGCGACATTTATCTTTGCTCGGAAAGGTTTTTTTCAATTTGGATGAGTGTTTCAAGCTAATAATTATTGTTTATAAAAATAGTTTTTATTTAGTTTATTTGGCCATGGGCTTAATAAGACCATATCCGTGTATTATGGAAAGAACTGATTTTATGATTTTTACATGAAAATCAACAATTAAGTATATTTGCGTTGTTTGAATGTTTGTAACCTATACGTGCATTCATCATGAGGTAACCGCAAGCAACGTAATATTAATAATCCATATATTTTGATCTACGATTAAAGATGCTGTAGTGAAGGTTTTTTATAATAACCCAAGGGCACACACAAATGGCCCCAAACATCACTTTGTGGGTTGCTAACTCAAGAACTACCACAAATCATAAAATAAATTTCCAGTACATATTTCTCATGGAATTTAAAAGATTGAAGATTATTGTCTTTTAAAACCTTATCCATTTTCCGAATAATAATCATAATAATGTTTTATTATGTTTTTTATATAATAAAAAAAAAATAATGATATCCTCACTGGGATTTCCCGTGCTGAGGATTTCAATAAATTTTTTTTTGCAGTAACTCCACACAGGAGGCTCTGATGGAAAAAATTTCCCTCAAGGCCTATATCATTTTTGGGGCTGTTGTGTGGAGGGTCTTCTAGAGGATATGAAGGAGTGAACTTAGGTCTTAAAGAGACCTACGTTCTACGAGGGAGGAAACACAGATGCCGGCAGTTAATTCCACAGCCGAGCTGAACACAAGAACGAGTCGTAGAAGTGACCCGTTCTCATGTGACAAATGTCAACCATCTGCAATTGTTGGGCGCGCGTTTGGCGTGTTTCTCGAAAATGCCCCGGTGTCGAAGGGATCAATGATGTTAAATTATGTTAATTTGATGTGATTGCTGAAAATAAATAAATAGTAAAGTGAGGTATTGTAAGTGCAGTTGAGTGGTTTCGTGTTAGTCTGTATTTGGTGTTAATATATTTCTATTTCAGATCTCTCTACGTAACGTATCCAACGTTATATTTGATTTTTAAATTTATTATTGTTGGTATTTTTTGATGGAGAGCGGGATTTTGTTGCAGAGTACCGCAGCATAAAAAGCCTTTTTGTCCAAATGTTGTGTTTGCGGTTGTATCTGTTTTTGACTCTGAGATCTAGTCTTTCTAATATGTGCGTTTGTTGTTATTTATTGTATTTTGTATTTGTGAATATAAAGTATTATTGTTTCACGACATAATGTTAAGATTGTTGAAGATTTCGTCATTAAATCCATTTGTCAATTACCAGTATAGAATTTGTACATAAATAGTTTGTAGTATTTCTTGAGTTAGCAACCTGGAAAGTACGTATTTTGCTGACCGCTAATTAAATAATTAATTAGTTTTTTTACAAATTTTTAGATTGAAAAAATTACTCAAACTGTTAAAAATCATTTTTATTTTATGATTAATTTTAAAGACCCCATAAATTCGAAAGACTTAAGCGAGGGGCATTAAATTAACTTTAAGGTGCTTCACTTTGATAGTACTATATAAATCCATACCCCTTTTATGGCGCATAATAAATATAAAATTCCACCCTGGTAATACTCGGGAACGCTTCAAACTGAATGATTTTTATGTGACATAAGATTGATTGCGAGAAATATTCTCGGTGATCTTCCCGAAACCTCCTGGAAATATGTGCATAATAACGTAATGTGGCATACTCCACATCAGTAACACTGTATACTGGGAGAACGAATGTCTATAAATATGTAAGATTCGTAAGGGCAACTTGAATCTTCACATAATTTTATAGAAGCACGTAACAGTACTGACGTAAAATATCGCATAAATAACAACCTACATAATTTTAAGTCAGGTATTTTTTATCACGTCGGATTTATAGGTCACCTTTGGCAATAGGACGCGCAAAAACATATCATTCATCACGGAATTAGAATGTGATTTTATTTTCTGTATTGACATAATAATATGTTTATTTTAGTCAGTTCCAATTTGCTTCTTGAATTATAATTGTGATGGCAGATTCAATCGTGACATATTATCTAATTTTGAAGCATGATCCCTAATTTACATCAATTACTTCTGCGTCATATATCATCTTTTTCTGGTAATACAAAAAACAATATTTGAAATTACGCCATTAACTTAATAACCCAAAGAACTAAAAAAAAAACACATATTTTTGAATCAGAACGAATTCAGAGGAATACAGATATGGCGCAAAGGGAACATTAAAGTCTTTCATTATACGATTTTTTATTTATTTTTATTGTGCTACGTTCTGCAACTAATTTAGTTTTTTATTATTATAACAGCTGTTTCGGCGTTCAAAGCCATTTTAAAACTTAAAAGATAAGAAAAAAATATTCTATTCTCCACTCCTCGGTATTTTCAAGAAAAAAAAATTAAAACAATTACTTGAATTACCAACCTTTTTTAAAAGTATGGATTAAAATAGCAGACACGTCATTATAAAACAATTAAGAAAAATCTACCAACATTAAAAGCGGGGAAAACGTATTTCACCTGTACTAACAGTACCTCACGGAATAAAGATTTTTGTAATTATAACAATAATTATTTTCTGACCAAAACATTTTTTACCCAAAATATTAATAAATCATTTCAAATACCACGAAAATTAGAAAAGCATGAGGTTACGTAAAGTCACATAAGTAAGTCGTCTCAATATGAATTTCGTTACCCGGCTACGACTGTTATTTGGATTGTTAAAATGAACACAGAGGAATCTCGTTTTGTGTTTCGACAGCAAAATTTTTATTTCAAGTTGCATGACTCATATTGGAAATGACGTTGTTGATGAAAAGTTTTTTAATTAAAAAAATATATTATTTTTATTTTTATTTTTATTTATTTATTCATATCATAATGTTTCACAAAAGTTGCAAAAAATGTGACCTTACTGGGGTACCCCGTTCTAATGTCGTATTGTACATCGTATGGATTATAAATTAGGTCAAGTTTTTTGTAAGTTTGTTAAATATTTTAAGTGAGTCTTCGTAATTATGTCAAAGTATTACTAGAGGAAAATTATAATGCAATAAACGAATAAAAATTCTAAAATCTAGAAGAAAACATATCGTGACCGTTAAATTCTGTTCGGTTGCAACATCATAACATATTCTTCCTTCCCGTGTCCATAATCCATATCTTAATACTTCTTTTGAAGTCGGTTAAATTTGTAATGGTTTTTATTGCTAGAGGGATGATGATAAATACTTTTATATAGAAATATTGCAAATTTATTTGTCCAAAAGTTGTTTTAGTTGTAGGTTGGTGGAATGTACCTTGTAATGAAGTTCTTGTGAATCAACCCGAGTTTGTATGTGAAAAGTTATCCTGGTTTTTGAATGCGTAAATTAAAATACCATTTGAATATAATTGCTTCAGGGCATTAAAAACATAATCCATAGGAGTTCTCTTGAAAATAATTTTTAGCTATTGCTAGAAAAAAAAAAGAAAAACTAAAGTGTTTTCTGAAAAAATTATGAAACCTTTGACGTTATCATGAAACATAAAAGTTTATTTAAATGCGACCCGTCACACAAAAATAGTATTTAAAAAAGTCAGCATGCTTGTATATTGTAATTAAATGGACTTCTAAATTATTTTAAATAAGAAATTCATGTATTCAATTGTTTCTAAAAAAAGTTACAATCAAAATAATTATTAAAAAAAAAAAAATTGTGACTATTTTCCACTTATTCATTTTCGACCGGACCGATTTCACTCTATCACGGGCATCGTCAGACTGGCACAATTAAAACTAAATCTATGGTATTTATAGCATCGATGTCAGGAGTGAGTTCCATTGCTTTCTAATATTGTTTTTTATTTATGACTTGAAATTTGTTTTATTGCTGACAGTACTGTTTACTATTATGTTCTTAAAAACTACTTTTGGATTGGTTTATTACCGTATGAATGGTTAGTGTAGCCTCATACATTCCATCCAAAGTATACATACAATAGTTATAAAAATATTATAAATATGTAAAAAAGTTTATAAAAATAAAATAATTGATAGATAAGATAGTACATGAATGATACACGACACATAAAACAGAAATAATAATATTAGAAAAAGTAGATGAAGATAAAGCCTTCAAGATGCTATGGCATTTAAATTGTGAGGGGCCAATATCTTTCTCCGGTATGCGTCGATGCTGGAGGCTGGACTGAGGCCGGCCTCCATGATGAAGATATTCCCGAAGCTGTTTATTATTTCTCTCATTCCAGCCACACTGGATCTTATAAGGTCTGCAAAACCGGAAACTCGCCCAACATACTGATAGCGCTGCAGTATCTGGGGAGGCCAAACATTACGCGGAAGGCATTATTGTACTGTACACGAAGTCTTTTTCATACTGCTCTTTTTATAGTTTAGTTACACTAATTTCGGTAACATTGAAAAGATACGAAACATTAATTTGAATTCCTTTTAGAATGTATGTGATTGCACTGGCTTCCCAGTAAGCCGGAAAAAAAATATTATGCTTTCGAATCAAAGAGAAAATTTGTGTTTTGAGTTGGTCCTTGTTGTTCGAGCCGCGAAAAAGCATAGGAATGTAAATTTATGGGCGAATATTTGAATTCATGTAAAATTTCTGTTATCGTAATAAAATAACCCGTATGTGACTAACACCCCAGAGCACTGTACGAGTAGGACTCCCTCATCAAACTTGATACAATGTTATTGTGAATATATTCATACACGTTATTTGTGAAAATATATAATATACGATGTTGTGAGTGAATAGAGATATATGCGCGCGGTATTTTCCAACATCTAATATTATGGGAATATGTTCACATGGGGGATATTATGTACGCTGTATAATATTGCTGACGACACTGTAAATGCATCAGTTTGTTTCGAGTCCGGTTAGTACGGCGGGTAATCAAGCGAATTATCTGAATGGGTGCTTTGGTGCAGCTGAATGTAATACGGGTCGTATTTGTTCCCTGCCGATATTATAATTTACATTCATTTTTGACAATATTACTTTACAATTTGTTAATGGAAGGGCGAAATGGGGATATAAAAACAATAAATAAAAAAAGTTAATAATGCTTAAATTATTGATTGAATTTATTATGATTTTTTAAAATAAAAATACCATTGTAAATTTCTTTCACTTATTTATTTCAGACCGGACCGGTTTCACCTTATAACGAGAATCTTCATACTGGTACAATTTAAACTAAATATATAGTATTTATGCACTTATGATTAAACTAAATCAATGGTGTACATAGTATTTATGCACCTATGATTAAACAAAATCTATGGTACACATAATATTTATGCACGTATGATTAAACTAAATCTATGGTATATGTAGTATTTATACACCTATGACTAAACTAAATTAAATACATTTTTTAAAATTGAATGTTAATCAAAATGAACAATGTTATTATGAAGTTCTGCTAGCCATTTAGTTATTTTTATTATTGTAACAGCTGTTTCGGCGTTGAGACGACTTATTTATATGATTATAATTACCCCCAACAATACAAAATTTTATAGTGCCTAATGTGATTTATTACCGAAGAAACCGATTTACTAAGAAAATAATTGTAACAATAGATTCTTTGTTCTATGAGGTACTTTTTATACGTTTTATTTTTACGATGTCGTGACTGCTACTGAATTATTTAAATGTGATTCAAATTAAACAATCAAACTTTGTTTTAACCACATTTATTTTTCACGCCTACCGGTTTCAGAACAACCGTTTCATCGTCAGGGCAAAGTACATACTTCAGTATGTGAAACCGGTATGCGTGAAAAATAAATGTGGTTAAAACAAAGTTTGATTGTTTCATTCGATTATAATGGATAACCACAAAGGGTTTCATATAATAGTATATATTTAAATGTGGCCTAACCAAGGTTTAAAAATGAGCCTGAACGCCGAAACAGCTATCATAATAATAAAAAAAACTAAAATACTTCCAGAACTTAATAATAACTTTATTATTAATTGATAAACTAAAGTTCTTAAAAACTTAAGACAAGATTTTTGTGCATAGCGCAAAAAATAAAAATAAAAATAAAAAAATAAAAATAAAAATAATAATTGTTATAACTTTATTAAATTAAAAAAAAAAAAATTAAGTTCTACGAAATAAAGAAAAAATAATTGATAATTAATAATAATAATGACATAACACCCGCCCGTACCCTTACCCCTACCGGTAACCCTACCCTCATCCTCACCCACAACCTTACCCACTAATTTTCCTCTTATTTTGAACCTCAAGTGTGCAAATTTTCATCAAGAAATACCATAATTCTGCTTTAAGGGATGGACAAGGGGGACGGTCTTTCAATATCTCGTGTAGACATTGAGCTTTCTCTTGTTTTGAAGGTCAAATGTGCAAAATTCCATCAAGCTCGAAATGAAACTCTAGATTTGTATACAAACCAAACGAACAAACGAAACCCGGGACATTCTTCTTTACATAATAGATAACACAATATAAACCACATTGCACCCCTTCGAAGCAAAACATGTATTTATAGAGAATGTCATATTGTCATGATCAGTTACAATGTTGGTAATAATATTTTTGGGTATAAGATATTGTAGTGTAGGGGTCAAATGTATGGAGAATCTTAAAAATTGTGAGGTCTGCTATAAATAAAAGAGAGATGCTTAAAGTTAGAGAGAGCGACATGTCAAAAATTTATTGTGCACGCAAATACAATTTATTTCATCCTTTGACTCTAATATTCCGCAAAACGATATGATTTTTAGACTCCATCCTGGAAATAAAGTCTACACCAAAATAGCTATCTCTATCGTAATCTGTAAGCGTTGCTTTCGCTTCCTATTCGTATTTGCATCTTCCCGAATGATTTGATATATCTAATTCGGAGAAAGAGTTTTTCCCTCCAGTAAGAGAAATGTTGGTTTTTGAGAGAGTTATTATGTGACAAACGGTTCATATTACAGAATTGTGGAGAGCGCCCCTTTAAAGCTTTCTCTCAGAATGTTATTATTTCACAGGAAACAAGACTGCTTATCTTTTACAGGCAGAAACTGGAAATGAATTTATTTATCTTCATTGTCTTTCCAGTTAGATGATATGTGACAACGGTCCGCCGCAATGTCCATTTGTGTTATCTTCCTTTCTCGAATATCTTCCTCAATCTTCTTTCTTTACTTCTCTCATCTCGTTCTTTACTTATTCTCCCCTCTCTACTCTATCTTTGTACAGTCAATCTTGATAAATGGCCTCTGCTCCAATGGTCTTCAATTATTCTCAACAAAGAAAGCTTTATTATTTTTCTTTCTTTTCTCTGACAGGGAATGATTGTTCCCGCATAGATTCTTTGTAACAAATAATTAAGATGTGTTTATAAAATCACACGTTATGTGGAATCAGATAATTTGTTTATATTTGGAAATGATAACGTGATACGCCACACGCGTGGGGCATATGGTCTCATGGGAATTTCAAGAAAAAATACTACTGTTCCTGTTATGATTAATGATCATATAACAAGAATTAATTAGAAATTTGGTAAATATAACATCAAAGTAATTGATAAATTGTACCAGTTTTCTCCACAGTTCATTACGTAAAACCCTTGTCACTTTTTAATTTTTATTTTTTTATTAAATGTAATTTTAGACACATTAATATTTATCATGTAACATTGTTAAGAATAACTACATTACAATAGTTTCCTGATTTCACAGCCTCATCTCCAGGAATACCTGGGGTTATTGTATCGGTGTTACTGATATTTATACTATCTTCATAATTTTAGTGATTTCCTCTTATTTGCAACTTCATATTTACTTCGTAATTTGAGGGTTGGTTTGAACCTTTGTTTGTCATGGTGTTTTTAATATCATTTGAAAGGGCATTATACAATTGTGTGGTATGGAATTTAGTATTTTTCAGGCCTAAGGATGTGTTTAATCCTAGAATACTTAGTCGATTTGAGGTTTTTGTCCTTGTAGTGTAAGTATGGTGGTCACTATAGTACTATTTTTTTTCTTTTAAAATTGCGTAGAGTATTTTTTTAGTAGAGCTTTATAATAAGGAACTATATTCCAATTTTATAAATTTTTTTATTTCTTTTTATATTTTTAAATTTTTTATTATTATTATATTTTTTATCAATAATGACTTTTTTATTTTTTTTTATTGTATAATATTAATTATATACAGTGGGAACTTATATCCGCTAAGCCACTGCAAGTAGCTTGTCAGCAGGAGTTTATTTCAACAATATAATATAATACAACAATAAATTACAATCATCATACAAATGTAGGGCAAAAATTATTATATTTAGGCGCATGCATCTTGTGCTGTACATAAGTTGAGAAAAAAAAATTAAAGAAGAAAAAATAATGGTAAAAGCATTACAGATTTGTTATTGAGATACTAGAGTCCAATCTTATAACACCGATTTAAATAATATTATAAAAATGTCAATATCATAAAAAATATCAAAATTATAAAAGTACCAATATTATAAAAGTATCAATATTATAAAAATATCAATATTATAAAAACATCAATACTTTTAAAAATATCAACATTATAAAAACATTCATATTACAAAAATATAACTATTACGTAAATATCAGAAATATCAAAGCATCTGTAAGTATTAAATAGATTAAGAAATAATTTTTTTAATTTTTTTTTTATATGTCTACCGCACAAGAGTCCCTAACTGCTCTCAACCGTCTGGAGCCAGTGAGACTATGGCATTCCCAATTGGGGAACGTTGTGAGGCTGAAGGTATTGGGGTGGGGAAGGAGGAAGGTGGAGAGGAAGGTGGGGAAAAGGGGAAATACCTGGCTATTCAGATCTCGTCACCAAACACGGCTATAAGCCATTTCAAGCAACGTTTCAATTCTGAATGGTGGTCTTTCACCAGGGCGATACTGAGAATATCTTCCACTCTGGAACATGCGCTAATATACTATATATTTTTAAATTAATTAATTGTGAAACAACACAAATTAATTAAATAAAATTTACTTGCGCACGCCGGGATTTGAACCCGCGACCTTCGGATTCGTAGTCGAGAGCCTTACCCCTCGACCATGGAGGCCGTCAAAAGATATATACATAAAACAGCAGTACAGGTTGGTTACAATGAGGATAGACTTAAATATAATAGTAACACCGTAACAGTAAGTACACCAGATATCTAGGAGCTATACAACCATGGAGACTATATTTGTTACCATCAATACACAAGGTTACTTTCCAAAAGCCAACACTTTAACATCAGTGAGAATTTCATCATAGGACAATTGTTTTTAAATTCGTACCGCAATTTGTTAAATATAAATGGTACAATGTATTCAAGGGTTCGTTGACCATATTTATTTTGAAATATTGGCACTATCATTCCTATATTTTGTGTGAAACGTGTATTGAGTACATGATCCACCACTGCCTTATACGGACTTTCAGATATATGTTGCAGTAGAATTTTATGCTACAAAAGACCACGAACAGGTAATACATTAATTGATTTGTACATGATATCAATGTCTCGCCTTTGGTTAAAAACTGTTTTACTTACTAACAATTTTACCATTTCAAACTTAAATACAATTATATTTAGTTTTTTTTTCTAAAGTTAGTTTTCATAGTCAAAATAAGTTTCAATTTTTCGAAAGCCGCCAAAATGCTCCAAATGTATGGCCGGTAGGTATTGAGGTTAAAATGTCAAATGTCAAATGTCAAAAAAAGGATGAACTTTACGGTGCATAATTTTATATTCCATTCATATTAAACCATAATTCAACATAAGTAATAACATTATCTACATTTTTAGAATCTTTAACTCAAAGAATAATAATAGTAATGAGCTTTAAAATTATCAAAATATCCATATTGACAATTGGTTTGCTCATGAATACTCTAATTTCTATTATTAATAATAGTTTTCAATATTGCACAACAATTATAGAGCTTAAAGTCACCCAAATTAAGTTAAAATTTCACTAAAGCTAAAAAAAGTGATATTTAAAATACAAAACAAAATTAAAAAATAAAAATCTCCATACTAATCCATAAACAGAATACACAAGTGACGTCAGATGTTCCAAATACAATCTTACCAACAGAATAAGGTGTTTTGATGAGATGATTCACTTTTAAATAACGATTTATTAATTTTGAATATATAGCAATTATATATATGTATATAAGTTATATATTCAGAATTGGCGTTTGCTGAACAATATGAATATATGTATTTTAAAGTCATAATATTCTTCTCTGCAGTTTCACTGGACTAAGAACATTTTTGACAATTTTTTTTTTTTTCAATTAGTTTCTATGTAAAGATTGTACATGTATGTGACTTTCGTAACAAATTATTAGTATAAAGCAAATTATTTAGATAGTATGTAAGTATAATGCATATTATCATAACACAAATATAAAGTTACAGTATTCACAATCCTCCTCAATGGGTTTCCTGTTCCGAGGTGGCCTGCATTTTTTGTTTATTTTTTATTAAATATTTAGTTGTCTTAAATTGTCTTTATAATATTTGCTAGTTCATTATCACTCAGTTCTCTTGGACATATGGACTTTAGTTTTAAAAATACTCATAAATTGAATACAGACTTTGCATAAAATTAAAGGAAACAATTTTTAATTGACTTGCCCTAACGAATGTTTATGAAATGATGTTGGAAAAATTGCATCATTTTTGACATTCAAACTGGTAGACTTTTTTTACTTCTTGCAGGTGAAAGGTTACCTACTCAAAACACCCTTAAAAACTCACAGTTTATTTCCAGCCTTGTGAAGACGGACCGGGATTTTCTCATGATTTGCATTTTATTACGGTATATTCCAAAATGGTTTTAAATAAACCGTAAAGAAACAGGAAACGCCCTCGAAAGGTGAGCTTTAGCATTAAGAAACTATCTTAGTTTTTTGTCGTCATTTAAATCATGAACTATGAACTATTATTTAATTATAATTTCTTCAAAAGATTGGTATTCACTTTGTGGCATCATTATTAATAAATGAAATTTTTTTGATGAAAAAGAAATTATTTTTATCATAATTCAAGAATAATTTAATAAATTCAAGAGATAGCTGTTTATAAAACTATTTTTTTTATTGATTACATTTAATTCACCGTTAACGTTTTTTCTGATTCCGAAATTTATATAAAATATAAATAGTACGTAAAATTTTTAAAACATTTATTTACATCAAAATAATTATTGGTGTCTAAAATATGATTGGAAAATTCAGAATAATTATTGTCATTTAAATACCTTTGAATTCACGTAATTTTTAATTAATTTATTAATAATGACGCCACATAGTGAGTACCAATCTTTTAAAGAAATTAATATTTATTTAATAAGAACTTTAAGGAAAATAATTTTTATGTCTAAACAAGACGTGATTATTTAAATAATTTTAAAACAGAAAAATAAGCAACAATTTTTAAAATTATTACGTAATTCAAATACTCACGGGCATTTACCCTCATTGAACAATGTGATTAGAGGCCTACCCAATAAACAGTATTTATTCTTTATACAATCCCCTAAATAAATAAAAGATTACCACCCACCCAACATTAATTAATGCTTTTGTGTTTACTTATTTTATCAAAACCTTTTTACACGAAAAAAATAATTTGAGCATAGTGGGTTAATATCGTCAACATTAATAACTTCATCACAAAAGGCAAAACAAGGTTACGGATGAATTAAAAGCGAGGTCCACTAAAGGCGGAAGTAACAAGCTTCACTAATGGTAAAAGGAACTAACATTGCCCCAAAGTTCAAAAATATTTTTAGACACACAATAAGATATTTTTTCCTTTCCCGGGGCGGAAGTATTTTGAATTATGGTATATGATTATAGTGCTGACAGCCAAAATTGAAAAAAATGTTGACGACAATAAATTTCGCTCCTGTGTTAAATGATTCTAAAAACGATTGTCATTTTTTGGCTGCTTCTCTCAATGAAAAATACCCATATAGTGCGGGAATGCTTATAACGACAGTAAATTGTGCGTCACGTCTTTTTAAATGAAGGAAAATTAGTGACAAAGTAATAATACGAAGCGCAGCTCTTTTTGGAAATTGGCACTAAAGTAAAAACCATTTTTATATTAAATAATAAAGATTTATTTTGTACGTACAACTATCTAATAAATAAATATCAACATCTATCGAAATCAATTGTTCCTTTGTCACGATACAAAGAATAAAATAAATAAATTGTAATAACGACATCAGCAAATTATTGATACATTAAACAAAGGTTTAAATTTTTTGCGTACAAATACAACCAATTTACAATTAGAAACATTTGAAATTTTAGAAATTAGAAAAAATGTTAATAGTAATTAAAATATAATTAATTATAATTTTTTTTTTAAAAGAGCTCTATGTCTTGAATTTATTTTCAAATTAATATTTATAACCAAAATTATTTCTGATACAAATTTCTTATTAAATGTTTTATAATATTTTTTTATTACCATTTTTGATTAATTACTACTTTAATCAACTTTCTTTTATGTTTATAAATTTGTCTATTTTTACATTATTTTGTTCTGTGTTTCCAATTTGTTTATACTTGATATAATTATTTTTTTACTATTCTGTATGTCCTGATGAGGAAAGCTTCGCTTTCGAAACATGTTGATATGTACATATTAAGAAAAGTGGTGTTTAGAAAGTAATTTTTAATTAATTAATTTTAAAAAAATCTGTTTATTTTAAAATAATGATTTGTTTTCAATTAATTCAAATTATTATTCAATTTTGAAATAACTTAATGAAGCTCAAAAACCTAATTGTTATATATTTTAAATCATTGAAGATAATATTAATAACTGTCAAAATGAAACATGAAACCGAAAAGACACTTCAGTTTCGTGTTTCATTTTGAGAGTTTTGATTTTCATGTTTTATTAATATTATCTTCAATGAATAAAAATAATAATTATTTTTCAAACACCTTCGGTGCTCCTTAATTCTAGTATCATATTTCCTAGAAGACTGTTGTACGTGAAGAAGAGTTATAATTGTTACAAATTAATTTATATAAAATAATTTAATTTAAAAACGTGTCAGTGATTTTACCATAATTGAAGAAGCCATATATATATATCTATGAAATGTCCCTGAAATGTGGCTCTGTGCCCTCTGGTTGGAAAAAAGCGGTCATTCATCCTATACCTAAGAAAGGTGACCGCTCCAACCCGGCCAACTACCGCCCTATAGCGATCACATCAGTTCTGTCCAAGGTGATGGAACGTGTGATCAACGACAAACTGCTTACATACCCCGAGAAGAACAAAATCATTAACGACCGCCAGTACGGATTCCGGCGGAACCGCTCGTGCGGTGATCTTCTCGCGTATGTGACGCATGTGTGGGGACAGTGCCTGGAATGTATGGTGACATTCAAACGGTCTCACTGGACATTTCTAAGGCCTTTGACCTAGTCTGGCACCGAGGACTTGTCAACAAACTGCCTTCTTACGGACTTCCCGTTTCCTTGTGTACGTGGATTGCCGACTTTTTGAGGGAGAGATCGATTCAGACGGTTGCTGATAGTTTCATCTCTTCCTCGCATTCAATAAATGCTGGCGTCCTACAAGGTTCGGTTCTATCTCCGACATTGTTTTTGTTGCACATCAATGACCTCTTGACATGTGCACCAATCCATTGTTACGTGGATGACAGTACAGTCCATGATTGCTTTTTGTTTGACAAGCCCCCAAAGGGCACACAAACTCCAACGGCTCGGAGGGCTTTGAAACAGAGAATGGACGGTTACCTTGAGAGGGTCTCCTCTTGGGGTAAGAATAACCTCGTCGAATTTAATGTTTCAAAGACCCAATCATGTCTGATTACGTCTAAAAGGGATCGAAATGACAATCTAGTCTCCTTTAATGGAAGCAATCTTCCCAACAAGCCCTCCATTGATATGCTTGGTGTAACCTTAAGTGACCAGCTCAGGTATGGGGGCTCCATCGAACCCGAGTAAAGTTAGCCTCTCAGAAGCTGGGCGTATTGTACAGAGCCCGCAGATACTTTAATAGTACACAACTGCTGACACTGTACAAATCGCAAGTGCGTGCAACATTTGCACAAGGTTGACATTTGTCACATGAGAACGGGTCGCTTCTATGACTCGTTCTTGTGTTCAACAGCTCGGCTGTCTAATGAGCTGTCGGCCTCTGTGTTTCCTCCATCCTATAACATGGGTCTCTTCAAGACCCAAGTTCACTCCTTCCTATCCTCTAAAAGACCCTCCACACAGCATCCCCAAAGATGATATAGGCCTTGAGGGAAATTATTTCCTCCTTGGTCTCCTGTGTGGAGTTACTGTAAAAAAAAATCTATGGTCTCTATATATTACTTATGGATATCTAAAATATAAAACTGATTTTCCGTCTGAATGAGGCAGTCAAAATTCCCGATAAGGAAGTTCTAAAATCATGAAATTTGGACTGTTTATCTATCTAAATTTTCAAGTGATACGCAACTATTTTCAGCTCGTAAAGTTATGGAATTTTGAAATATGTACTTAATAAAATAAAATAAAATACTAGGTCCAACAATTCATAATTTTCAATTATTGTCCAAAAAAAATTTGTCCAAACGAGTCTTTACAGTCGAAATGACTGATGAGAGATGTTAAAAATTATCCAGCCGAGTATTTACAGATGTAATGAGTGATGAGAGATGTTAAAAATCATCCAACCGAGTGTTTACAGTTGTAATGACTGATGAGAGATGTTAAAAATTATCCAGCAGAGTATTTACAGATGTAGTGTGTGATGAGAGATGTTAAAAATCATCCAACCGAGTGTTTACAGTTGTAACGAATTATGAGAGATGTTAAAAATTATCCAACCGAGTGTTTACAGTTGTAATGACTAATGAGAGAAGAAAAAAAAAAGATCTATGCTGTCCGGGGTTCCATTGCCGTAGATATTGGGGTTATTCTGGCAAAAAACAGTTTTTTGGAAGCATGCAAAGTTATAAATTTGAAGTGATTATGAGATATGCAGTTAAATAACAATAGAAAATATTACAAAAAATGGAAACATGACAATCCACAAATCAAGAAAATATAGCTATTATTTGACCCGGCTATTCCGATCGGAATACTCCGTTATCCGGTATCATAAAGTCTAATAGGAGAAGGATAAATTTGAGTTGCACACCATGCTCCGATAGATATTACGAAACTTGATACAAATGGGAACACGATGCGATATAATGCAACGACTCCCGGTTCACATAGAGACCGCTATTCGGTTCACAGTGTGAGACAAGAGACAACTAAACAGCGCACATAGGTTTAAGGTAAGATACCAAATTGGACAAAAGTCGAGAACATGCACCTTGTTAAAAACCACAACAATTTGTCTTTTGACATTTCCATAAACTCCTTCCATATTCCTTGAACCTCGCACCATAGATGTTGTTATGAGCAAAACATTTTTCTTGGCGCTTTCGCTTGCAATATCTTAGATCTTACGACGTACGTCTTGAATACATCAACATTAAATCACTTAAAATTAGAAGGCAATTGATTGATTTAATACCTACATTTTTATTATTTTTATTTCTTATAAGTTACATTACAAGAATTTTACAAAAAAAAATATTTTAAAGGAATTCTCGGTCGTGTATACTTTATCAAAAAAGAGGAGTCCTTGTGTCTGATAAGGGAGCCACGATTCTTAATTGAGTAGGTATATACTATTTAATTTGCTTCTATTTATAAAATGTTTTGTATGAAATATTTACGTACGTAAGTCTTTTTAAAGACCTGTTTAATTTTATTTATTTATTCTGATTGGTTATTAATGCTGTGCATTTAAATGGGGGGGGTTATTGTAAATTTTTATGGCTTGATAAATTTAATGGTTTTTGCATTTGAGTTGTTTTAAAATTAGGTGTTATAAATTGATTTCCATTTCCCTTAAGTTTATAATATTCCTAATCATAAAATATAATATATTTATATAAAATAATTCACGGTCATCTTGATACTACATTATGTCTTATTGCAGTATTGAAATAAATGTAGCTTATTTTTATTCTTTAAGACGCCGTAGCACATTCCTAATGGGACAGAATGGGCTTATATAGACATTTTTGTCAATAATTTGTACAATTTCAAAAAAAAAAAATTATGTATCACTTGTGTATCTCTTTGTGTCTCTTTTTTCTATTGAATTATGTATCATTGGGTGAGTTTTTGTAATTTTATGTTTTGTGTATCTTTATCTGATTATTTGTAATTTTATGTAATCTGTGTATGTTAACTTAGTTTTTATAACTAGATTGTTCTCACGTAAGTGTGGAATATCTGTAAATACAATATTCCTTCACTTTTATGAATTAGTATTGAGAGGTTTTCTAAAATGATCACAAGGACGCGAATGTAGAAGGTGTGTATTGTAGTGTCAACTTTTCATAAAAAAATATTATTTATATAACCCTAGAATGGAAGCGTTCTACCTTAGTCCTTTAATGAAGTCGTTTTTCTTCTATCTTTGATTAAGCTTTATCGTTTGACGTAATATATATATCGATAACTCATAATAAACATATTTATTGTTTGAATTGATCAAAAATATTCACTGGTTTATTACGTCTGAGAAGCGATCATTAAAATCCACTCAATAGTTCCCACTATACGATGTAAAATTTAGTTAATAAAAAAAAATAAAAAAAATTAACTTGCCTACCAGATGAAGACAAACACCGAGGAAAGAAATCAAGGAAAGGTCGGCACTTAAAATTTATTGTTCATTATTTTTTTAATATTTTCTAAGCATCAGAAAATTACAGAACTTTCATTTTAATCATTTCGAACGCAAGTGTTTAAGCATGTTTGTTGATGTTTGTCGAGCAAAAATTCTTGTGAAACCGTAAAATTTCCATTTCCCTTAAAAAGTTTTCAAAGAAAAACTTTCGCTTCTTTCCCCCATTTTGTTCACCACCACTTTAAATGATGATTCTTCGAATATTGTTTATGCTAATATTCCTGCTTATGTAAACAAGAGTAAAGTTGAATGAAAAAGTGTAGTTGACAAGAGATTAAAAAACATTATTTACATATATTGGATACATTTGGAAAAAGGTGTACATGTATCCCCCCTACCTCCCTTACGAAATAAAAAAAATTCTGTTAAATATGATAGATTAATTTATTCCCCAAAACGGTATATAAATAATTTTTTTGAATAACACAAAATATTTTTGTCCAAAACTCATGCGCCGCTCGGCTCACCGTGCGATATCAGCGCTCGGCTCGCAGTGCGATACCACCACACGGCTCGCAGTGCACGCCGCACGCTGTGGGTGCATTGGGGTTTAATTTGGCAAAGCCCACGATGTGCCCGTATTATATGCTAGGGCGTAGGTATAACGTAGAGCCCATATAACTTTTGTGCACCTTATTGTGGTTGCTGCGTGAACAAATACGTGGTGTGCTTTAATGTTCATATTATTACTGAAATTGGATACAGCATTTCAGATTGAAAATGACAAAAGAAATTATTAAAAAAAATGCCACCATTAGTGGAGTATTTTAGTGAAAAGGTAACCAACCCACACGCACACGTTTTGAGATACCGAAATATAATTTTTAGAGAAAACATCTAATATTAATGCATTTACATATTTTTCCGCAAATAGACATACCTTTCATGAAATTTATAGTATATAAAAATAAAGATATATGGACATTTGATTTTACCTGCATATTCCATCTTTCATATAAGAGAATAAAAAAAATAAAAGAAAGTATGTTGAGGTTTTGTAAACTCTGTTTGAATTGTTGTAACGAATGATTGCCGAGTCGGTATATAAATTGAAATGATTGGATCTAGTTATTCCTACAATATTTATTTATTTAACATAAAATAGAACACATGTACATTGGTAATATGTATTTTAATATGAACATAAAATATACACACAAACATTTTTACAATTTAATTAACAATATGGAAGTAAGAATTAGAAATCAAACTTTAAAAATTTCACTTTATGTATTACGTTGGTTCTATCTAAAATTTCAAAACATTTTCATCTTCTTTTATATTGTTGGGTATTTCTTGGAAGATCTTCATGTCCCTGTATAGTAATGAGTTTTGCGATTTTGTTGCCTTTCGATAGGGATGTCTTATTTCGTTTCTTCTTCTTGTAGAGTGGTTATGTCTGTGTTGATGTTTATTAATTTTTCTCAAGATTTCAGAATTTTGTTGGCCTTTAAACATTTTAAAGAGAACAACTATTATATTTAATTATATAATATGCTTTAAAGACAGTATGTTTAGATCCCTTGGCATGTTTTTAACTTTGGATTATTTGTTTCGTCTTAAAATTATCCGCATGGCTTTGTTTTGCAAAACTATTAGTTTTCTAAATTCAATATCGGTACACTATCAACAATCGAGTTAGTAAAAAGGATAGATATAATCGGTCCAACTTGTCTCCAACGTCATCTGAATCTATTGCGGAAAGCGTAGGTACTCTTTCCAATTCTAATTTAATTTCTGCCATAAAAATGAGGTGTATTGTACATGATGTCAAGGTTGAAGATAAAATAAATCGTTAATTATTTTACATTACGTATATTTAAAAAAAAAATTTAAATCGAATTTAATAATGTTATTATTAAGTTCTGCAAGTATTTCAGCTTTTTATTATTGTGACAACTATTTCGGCGTTCAAGGCCATTTTCAAACTGTGATTAGGCCACGTTTAGACCACTTATTTATATTCTATTCTATTATATTTATGTACATTCGATTATTATCGATTTTTTTTGTTATGTTGGTACACATATCTTTATCATATGTTAGCATTATTAGCCATTTTGGGCACATCTTATCTTGTCGGCCGCCAGCCGACAACGGAGTTGTAGCGTACAAATAGTGATGTCGACTGGCACCCGACAAAGGAGTGGTAAGGGTTAATCCATTCACCAATAAAGAGACTCAATTGAAAACTTATTACAAAAATAAATAAATAAAAAATAAAAATCGGATTTAGGTAGGTACTGTTTTACATGTCATATCTGAAGGATATAATGAATTTAAATTTGTTATTTAATATATTTTTTAAACTTAGGAATTATACAGAATTTTTTCTTCCTGCTTTATCTATGCATTTTACTCTGCATATGATATATTATTATTTTTTATTTAATATCAACGGTATAAATATATCATAAACAATAATTGCTCGTCACAGTTGAATACAAGCATAAGAGTGTAGTATAAATAATAAAATAAAAAAAAATCTATTAAATATGGCATTAGATGCCACAATCAGAAAGTATATGAAGAATAAAAGTTCATGAAGGATATTAAAGTAAGAGATATTCGTACATATAAAACATATTGCAAACTTAGGTTAAATTAATATGATTCCAAATATATGATAGTATAGCCTTCTTGTACTTACCTTCCGTGCAGTTAAATAGATCCGCCACATTTGCATATCTATTACTAACTTCATGTAATCTAGGTACAAGCGAGTGTTTGTAATGCTCAGTCCTGGTATTGTTACATTTAAAATGGATTATAAAAAAATTAAGTAATTGAATTTTCACAGCCATACCGGGAAAAATCCCATGAGCTAACGCCATGGATATAATATCTAGTTTTTGGTCAACAAAATCAATAACAGCCCTGTATTGAATTTCGGTCTATTAATACCGATTGAACTGTGTACGGCGTGCCATTTTCCGGGGTTTTCTGAAGCAATGTTCGGTATTTGCCCTGAGTATAGAATATATAGTACGGGACGGAAGCAAATGTTCGGCTCAATTGGCGCGCGGACCTCGCCCGCGCCGGCGGCGTTTAGCGGTGGAAGAGCTGCCGAGCGGGAATTTCACCCGAGCCTTTATTTGGCATCCAACGGCCACTGGGCAAACAACCGCGGTGAGTCTTGAAACAATGTTGACGCAGATGAAGCTGAATTAATTAAATCATTAAATGCTCGGTTTGGTTCGTGATACCGTGCAATATTTAGAAACAATTTGGAATGCATTTTAGATCGGTTTGTGGAGAATGGTAACATGGATTCAAGGAAACAATCTTTCAAATATAACTAAGTAAATATGGAACAAACAATATGGCTAACAAGCTAACATTATTCATCAAGTTATTTTCCTATAGGAAACTATAGAGGTATTATCTAAATACCTAAACTATATGCAGAAAACAAGATAATTAACTAGCAAATCTTCACCCCATTTTCTTGTACAAGGGGAGTTCAACAAGTTCTTAGACCTAAATATAAAGATAATGGTTAGGTAAGTAATTTTAATTTTTTTCCCCACAAGATTAATATATTTAATTCTACGATGTTCCAGTGTTATTATATCGGTTTTAAGTGCGATTTCTTAAACTCCTGAAACAGACGACCTTTTCGCATGTAAACTGTGATGTAACTGAAATCTCACTTAAGCAAATAATATTTTCAATTGTGCGGAGCGGATAAACCTCTAAATAGATCTGCTCTGCAGAATTTAGGGGCCTGAAAATTGGATGTCAAAATAATGAATTTTGGCGGAGAAAAGAGAGTAGGATTTTGTTGTATAGATTAGTACCATAGTATAAGAAGTTTTTTTGTCAAAATGTTGTGTTTGTGGTTCCTTGTTGGATGTGTTTTGACTCTGAGATCTAGTGTTTCTAATGTCTTTTTTTGTTGTTATTTCTTGTTTTTGTATTTATGAATGTAAAGTAGTATTGCTTTCATTTTTAATTTCATAATGTTAAGATTTTTGAAGATGTTGTCAGTGCTAGTTCTCACATAGAATTTTTAGTGGTGGCTTTTTGTGTTCTAGTGAGTAAATTAAGAATATTATTATTAGCACTGCCCCATCCCATAACACCATATTCTAATATTGATTGCCAGAAAGCCATGTAGATCTTTAACAAATCTTTTATTCGGAGAACATTTTAGATTATTTAAAAAAGTAAGGTAATTTTTTAATTTTGTTGTTTGAATAAATAATGTGGTCACTCCACTTTAATTTTTGACCAATTTTTATGCCTAGATCTGCAAAGCTTATGATTTCGCCCTCACATTCTTTGTAACTAGGTCATTTATGTAACTTGACTTAATTAATTAACAGGTTAATCTTTGACGATTGTTCTTCCAGTGTTCTTAAATGAACATGAAAATAAATTATAAAATTAAAAATACACTTTGTATACAACACTTTTATTAAAATATATAAATATTTCTACATGTTTCGATAGCAATGCTATCATCCTCAGGAATAAATGAATACCAAAAAATAATTTCAAGTATAGAAAAATGATAAAAAATTAGAACAATAATTTAAGAATATACAAAATATGAGAATAATATATAATATATATTAATATACAAAGTGTATTTTTAATTATATAATTAATAATGACGTCACAAGGTTATCAATCATTCGAAGAAATTATGAAAATAAATCTTTGAACAAACTAAAAAACAGAAGCCATGTTTTTGCCGGCCGACGGACCAGGCTTTAGCTACGTGGGCGGCCTATCTCCTCTCTTTGTTCCACTGTTTAGATTGTTCTTTAATCTCTGTTTGATAATAATAATGATTTCAAATCATCAAAGGTTATAAATTGATTAAATTTTTTTTTTATAAAAGTCCATCATGGCTAAATGGCCTTTGTAATTGGTTTGTGTCTTTTTTACAAACACAGAATTTGCTGTAAGCATTTTGATAAACTTTCAACACGCTAATATTATCAGTTAAAATTAAATGTGTATCCCATGTCGATTTGAATGAAACCTCTGCTATTATATGAATATTCACATAAAGGCCAATCAATACCATGTGACATAAAAAAGGAAAGCAAGATTACATTCAAACTTATACATTCCGCATAATGCTTTTAGCAGTACACTAAAATTAAAGTTGGCATTACAAAATTAAAAGACTTTTAACTCCATAAAACATTGGCCTTATGACAGTTATACGAACTTATTGAACTCCCCACGTATTTGGCAAACATTTCTTGTTTCTTAAACAAAATAAACACAGTGTTTTAAACGACTAATTTATTTTTAAATCAACACCAAGCGGTTTCGCTTATCTCAAGCTTCATCAGGGGAAAATTTTAAACTAAACAGAAATAAATAGAGTGAGCATATATATTGTTGAGATATACAAAAATAAGGAGATAAAGTATAAAACAAAACAATGTAACAGTGAGATAGAGATATGCTTACATGTAACAGAATGGGACAATACAATAAAAAGTAAGATACAGAACGTCAAAGGAGGGAGGGATTAAGAAGTAATGGAATTTTTTTAATTAACGCGAAATATATCTAACTAGCTTATTTTTACCCGGCCTTGCTCAGGATTTTTTCTTTGTAAGAAAGTTATGAGGTTGTGAATTTGGTGCCATAATTGATTTGACAGCGAAATTAACTATCTCCGAATAAAGAAGCAAAGAAAAATTCATTTCAAAATTTTATTTTATCCCAAACATTCATTTTTTCAAAATATATCCAAATAATAATGTTCTTAAGTGGGTACCTACTTGTGTTTTCCATTTTAAAAATATTCCACCCAAACAAACCTTCTGCTTTTGTATATGTAATCTGTGACTAACTAGTATGATATATCTATAGGCTAACCTCAATACAACATGGTGGGTTCAATGTTTTTCATACTAATTTTAAAACGTTATAGCAACCGTTTTACATATTGGATTTTATTCAAATTACTCTCTGAACCTTTCCGGAATTGATAAGAAAAAAACGTTATTTTCAGCGAAACCGGTCTAGTAATTTTTGAGAAAATGGAGGACAGACGGACAAACATTAATTCTTATACTCGTATATATAGATATGGGACTGTAAGACAAATTATGTTGATTATTGAGGGGAACGGCTGCGGTGCCTGTTTCATACCAAACTTAATTTTGAGTTTGAGGCCAAAATACCCATCCAAACTTAATAATATATTTTTTAAAGTAAAGTTTTAGTAAATATCTAGTAGGGATGGGAGGTATTTTATTTATTTTTGTTTTGAATTATGTATATGTCATGGAAAAAAATCATTTTTCATAATTTTAGGGGCAACTTAGGAAATTATTTGTGGGTTTATTGTGTGTTTTTAAAAATTATCGTATTTGTTATGTAAATATGATTACGTAAATAAAAATAGAACATTAAAAAAAAAACGTTTTTTCGGGTGGATATTTTAAATTATATACGGAAAATTTGTGTTCCAACGTAAATTGGTCATTTTTAATTTAATTTATAGTCCAATGTAATGGTTATTTTAATATATATGTTTTTTTTTTATTCTAATTTTTTGATTCATTATATTTTCAAAGCAGATGGGGTAAAACGTTTTTTTTTTAAATCACCGTTAGCCCGCAAATATTGGATAAGGGTAATCCAAAAATCCATTTCTTTAATATATTTCATAATGTAAAACAAAAATAAATAAATTACTTCTCATCCGTACTAGATATTTACTATACTTTTTGATTAAAAAAAAGATCGTTAGGTTTAGGTGAGTATTTTGGCCTCAAATCCAATCCGCAGCCGTTCCTCTTAAGAATAGTACTATTAATTTGAATGGCTTTCTTTATTTCTAAAGCTTCGAAATTATGTAATCAAATAATAAAAACCATTTTTGTGTAAAATATTAGCGCCGGTGGTAAGATTTTAGGTATAATACTTTTCAATTAGATGGTTGTCGAATTCATGAAAAAACATGGCTATTTAAACATATAAGGTGTTCTTTGATTCTAATTTATTTCCTTCATTTCAAAACATACTGTTTGTTCAGTTATAGTATTCTTGTCATGACTTGACTCGAGTATTCAATTCACTTGATCGTGTCATGTCTTTCAGACTTTTTGATCGATCCAGGCACATTACACATATTCTCCCAACACTAATTTATCCCTTCATCAGGTCTTCATGTCTAAAACATTTTTTGTTTCTTGAAACAAAAAACCAAACCATTAAACCTTTCAATTGGCAACATATTTGTTTACTTTCATACTAAAGAAGTAATCTTGTGCAGAAATAAACCAATATATATAAATTTAAAAAAAAAAATACTTTTTTTTTCTCTCTCCAGAGAGGAAAACAGTATTTATATTACTTTAAAAAGAAAGATTCAAACAATTTTAATTTATAAAATAATATTGTTGCATTCGAGTTCTCAGACTTATTGACACAATAGTTGACTGAAGATTACCCAAGAGGTTTTCCAACAAGCAAGGCACTGATTTGTAAAACCCTCCGAAATACTCGTACAGCGTTTGAAAGTCGAACAGGTACTTCAAGGTTCTAGTTGTGTTTAGGTAAAGCCTTGAATTGGACCCATCGATTACCCGCTTCCGTCGAGAGAACTAACAAGTGTTTCCTGAGCTCCTGATACTGACACTTCCTAGATCTTTTGGCCTGAGCTTTCGCAATCGGAAAATAAGTAGGTATACTTAATTAACAAAATCTTCCCATAGAATGTATTTAACAGAGAAATCTTATTTTCAACTTTTTCAGCAAAACCTGCGAATGATCGATCACATACTCAGTACGAACAGAAAACCAAGTTGAAAATCAATGCGAATGAGAACACTTTTCTGAAGACGAATGCTCTCTAAAAGATGAATGAAAAAGTTCAAATAAAATATTTCATGCTTTTCTCATCAATAACCCCATGTCAATCTCCTAATATCCAAAAGAAAATGATCCACGTAAGAATTTCACATTTCACATTTCCAAGAAAACTGGAATGATATTGGTACGAGATAAATTTATACAGCCTTAATTCATTAATCAATTACCACCGTGTACCAAAGTGCGGCCCGCGGCTCTAAGTGGGCCGTGGCGGAAAGTTGTAGACCCCTGCTATTAATGAACTCGTTAATTCTGCCCCTGCGTTTACTCCGTAACAGGCAGGCTCAATAAAAAAACATGTATTTTCCATTTCAAAAGGCGTTTGATGAAAATACAGAGTTGAAAAAGATGCAAAAATTACAATATTCACTCCCTAGAGACTGGGCGTGTTACCATTTTTGGATAAGGAACACTAGACAAATTTTATTCTATTTTTTTTTATCAATAATGACATTAAAACTTAAATAACAATAAATTTGTTTTTTTTGTTTTCTAAAGTTAGTTATCATAGTTCAAAAACGCTCCAAATCTACGACCGGTCGGTTTTGAGGTTAGAACGTCAAATGTCAATATAAGGATAAGCTTCACATAATTTAATATTCTGTTCATAGCATAAGTAATAACATTATGTACCTTTTTAGAAACTTTAACTCAAAGAATAATAATAGTATTGAGTTCATAAGTAATACCAACAACTAAACATAAGTAATAACATTATGTACCTTTTTAGAAACTTTAACTCAAAGAATAATAATAGTATTGAGCAATAACATTATCATAATATTCATATTTATAATTGATTTTCTCACTAATACTGTAATTTAAATTATTATTAATAGTTTTTTTTATATTGAACAACAATTAAAGAGCTCAAAGTCAGCTCAAATTAAGTTTAAATTTTGCTAGAACTGAAAAAATACACAAAAATCGACAAATAAAAATGTCCATACTAATCCAAAAACAGAATGCACTCGTGACGTTAAATGTTCCAAATGCAATGATACCTAAATAACAAGGTGTGTTGATGAGATGATTATTTATTCAGAAAAAAAAAAGATTTATAAATTCTACGTATAATGAAAGTTATATTTTCAGAATCGGCATTCGCTGATCTATATGAATACATATTTTAATAGCGATAATATTTTTCACGGGAGTTTCTTATTGGGTACATCTATTGTTAACCAATCACTCCAACACCAGAGTGTATCCCGTCAAAAAATGATCCAGGAACATCAGGAAGAATCACTAAATAAGTTTTCTATAAAAATCACAAGTGCGCACTTTCTGTTGAGGGATACAAATAAAAAGACTTGAACTCAGAACCTCCAACTCTATCCGGGACTTGCGTCTCTACTAATTGAGCTACCTAGATCTTGTTTTTAGCACATTATAAAATTCACATGTCTAAATCAATTGCCGGGTGTACATACGGAATACGAAGTAAAATAAAATGTTATCGTAAACTTACACCTCAACTTCCCCAGGAAACTTTAAAAAATACAATATATTATTGTTAAACTAACATAATATATAGTATTTTTATAAGTTGTATGAAGACTTGAGTTTAAACATACAATAAAAATTTATTCCATTTTATATTTCGTCTGTACACCCGCCAACAAACAATTCATTTCCATTTTTAAAAGCATTACGTGCTAAAAGCATTATTAATTTTTGTAAAATATTTGTTAATTGTTTTAGTAAAATATTTATTAATTGTTTTTGTAAAATATAATGTAATTGTTTTAGTAAAATATTTCAACTAGCGCATATTACGTTTTACCATTTTTAGTGTTTCACATATTTTTGAAAATTATCGCAATTTTATTGAAACGCCTAATTATAGGCAATTTGTATAACACCATATCCGATCTTATCGTTTTATTTATATCAATTGCGCACGTGACAAATGGGATGAGCCATTGCCAATGGTAAAGGCAAAAATACTCCACTGAAATTAGGAAGATAACGAATAAAATTTCCCTAAGTGGGACATTTTACATTTGGATATCTTTATTCATGAAACTGGTCGTCCTAAAACAATTTAAATTTTTTATGAATATTTTTAAATAATATTTTTCTTCTGAGACTTGGTGTAGTGTATAAGAAAATATTAACGACTTCAATTTCAAATTTTACCGTTACGAAATAATTTTCATGCATACATTCTATTGTAATTATAATCTTTTCAAAGTGGAATGTTTCGATCAAGTAATCAATAAATAATGCGAATTCAGAATATTACCATTTAAATACGAAGTACGGTAGAATCATCTTAAAGAGATTTATTGCTAGTATAGTTATGTACTGTACCAATGGACTACTGCTGGGTAAGATGGGATTGCGGGCCACCGTTCCAAACTATTTCGAAAGAAAAGAATGGTTGGTATTCACTTTGTTGCATCATTATTATAAATGAATTAAAAATTACTTTGTAATCACCACCTTAATTATATACTCGTATATCAACATATTTAATTTTTTTCCTTTTTAAATTCAAATATAAAATTATTATTCAATGTTTTATGATACATTTTTTTAAATTTCCATTTTTGATTAATTATTACATGATTTAATCAATTTTTGTTTATGTTTATAATTTGTCTATTCTTACATTATTGTGTTCTATTTTTATCACTTGCCTATACTTGACAGTATTATTTTTTAGTATTCTGTATATATCTGATGAGGAAAGATTCGCTTTCGAGACATGTTGATATGTATACGAGTATATTAATAACGTGGTGATTAAAAAGTAACTTTTTATTAATTTATTTCGAAAGAATTTCAACTACTCTCGGCGTGCACAAATACATTCAAATGTGCGCTCTTTAAATGGTTGTCCTGTGTACGGTTTTTTGGAAGAATTCAAAATATGTACAATTTTAGTAAACTAATAATAATAATAACTACTCAGCCTAAAGGACTATGGTGAGCCCTATTGATTGGACCAATCTCGTCTATCATAAGTGCCCAAGATTTTAATTAAATTTAATTAAATGAAATAATAAAACTTTGATTTAAACAATTTTTATTTTTGACGTCGACCGGTTTCGGAAAAACCGTTCCATCATCAGGGCAAAATACATACGAAACAATATTACAAAATTATGGAAGAACATATATATTAGGTATCACAGTGGGAGTCTGGGCGTGACTAGGGATTAGCAAAGAGTCGGGGAAGAGATAGATATTAAGGGAGGGATGAAAGGAAACATTTTTAAAATGGGGCTGTAAGATATTTTTTTTTGGTTGTTATTAATAGACTCATTATTATTAAGAGATTTCTTAATTTCCAAGGCTTTTAAATTATCTAAACGTTTACCATTACTATTAATGTGAATAATATTGATCCCCGTATTTTATCAAAACTATGATTATTTGAAATAATATGATTAGCGAATACCCAAAAATTATTATTTTTAAGAAATCTTACATGTTCTTTGATTCTAATGTCGAAGTTAGGGCTTGTTTTTCCGAGGAACAGTCGTCTATTCGTCGGAATTTAATTTATTAGTAATGTACACAGCAGACAGAGGGCTAAGAGCAATTCCAATACGTGGCAATACAAATTTAGGAGCTGGGAACAGTGGCAGCAGATCAGGAAGACCTTCATTCAACAGCAGATAGACAGTAGCTGATGACGCTATCAAATTTTAACAACTCTTTAAAGATCGCTCCAATCAAACCTTCCCAAGAAACTTTTCACCGGTAAGCGAACTTTCCAATTTATTAGCAACAACTGATTTTTCTAATTGAAAACTTTGGGCAAAACATGTTTTTGTTTAGACATTCTCCAAGTTTAATTAAAGTTTTAATTTCCATTCAACTCCGCCGAAAGTTTGCTCCGTTTTGTACAAACGTCTGAAAGTTTTGCGAATTATTTCACTCCACGGCCATCGGTAGATTGTAAAGTTTGATTCAATCACAAATTGTAATTACTTGTCGGGTGCAAGGCTCATTGGAATAATAATTGAAGCCCTTAGGCTAATACCACTGTAGGTAATTTATGGAACACAGAGGTTTAACCTGGTGCATTGTTTTATTTTACTGTAAGTTATTAATTACATTGGCGGGTCATGACAGTATTAAAATGTTTTAAATTTATTGGAATAACTACATTGAAGCATGAAAACATCACAAGTTAATACAAAAATACTTTGTAATGGCCACTTTAATGATATATATATATATATCAACATATTTCGAAAGCGAAGCTTTCCTCATCCGGACTTACAGAATGATAAAAAAATATTAATGTCAAGTATAGACAAATGATAAATATGGAAAACAATAATGTAAGAATAGACAAATTTATAAACATAAACGAAAATTGATTAAAGTAGGTAAGTAATTAGTCAAAAATATTAATAACATTTTAAAACACAACGATCGCTTCTGGGAATGCAACCCAGATATAAATAAAATATCCAATAAGTATATTTAAAACATTATCTAGATTGAAAATAAATTCTGGTAGAATCTTGCGATCAAAAAAATGATAACAGCCATGGGAATTAATTTATGATGATATTAGTAAAACTTGAATTGAGTGATGATATCGATAAAGTTGACGGAAAGTAATAAACTTTCATTAGTTCAGTAAATGGGGCCTAAAGGATTTCGAACTTTTTGAATGGGGACTCATTCAAACAACAGAACACATCATAGAAGAATGTTCCCTTCATTAGTTTCCATATGGCACATCTGTGCTGAACCAAGTGACTTGCGATGCCGTCGACTGGCTTAATTACCTCAGCATCCCACTATGACCTCCACTAACTCTCCTCCAACATTTGAAGAAGACGAGGAAGAATTAGGACAGTGGTTAGAGTGCTAGTCCAGGTAAGGTAGTGGTCCTGAGTTTGATTCCCAGATGCGGTCGTCATCTTTTCATTTTCTGTGTCCTTTTCTGTTCCGTATTTCATTTAAGATTTGCTAATATTGTCTTCCATATAATATTTTTGAATTTTGTCAAGTGAGGTTAGTAATAAATAAAAAAAATGTGGTAACACGTCTATTTAACTAAATGGATGGGGTAGTATGCTGTTAACCATTGTAGGTACGTATATAAATGGGTAGAAGCGTGCAGCAAATTGCAAAGAAGCCTCTGAACTTCTAGGGCCGCTTGTAAGTTTATTGACTTTTTTAAACACAGACAAACACTCCCGGGTTACGAATAATCTGAACATTGAAAATCTCCGACCACCATCACACTATGACGGCCGCCATGGTCGAGGGGTAAGGCTCTCGACTACGAATCCGAAGGTCGCGGGTTCAAATCCCGGCGTGCGCAAGTAATTTTTATTTAATTAATTTGTGTTGTTTCACAATTAACATTTAAAAATAATATATAGTATATTTGCGCACGTTCCCGAGTGGAAGATACTCTCAGTATCGCCCTGGTGAAAGACCACCATTCAGAATTGAAACGTTGCTTGAAATGGCTTTTTAGCCGTGTTTGGTGACCAGATCTGAATAGCCAGGTATTTCCCCACCTCCCTCTTCCTCTTCTCCTTCTCCTTCCCCTCAACAATACCTCCAGCCTCACAACATTTCCCAATTGGGAATGCCATAGTCTCACTGGCTCCAGACGGTTGGGAGCAGTTGGGACTCTTGTGCGGTATAATGTAAAAAAAAAAAAAAAAACACTAAGCGGAAAATATTACTAGTGAGCGGAACAAAAATAGTTATGCGCGTATGAGTTTATCTTAGATCATAGAATAAATAGGGATATACTGTGTTTCATTTTTACCATCGGTTCAACTGTCGCCTGTTTTGTAACCAATACTACTACTTTACGCTTAAGCTTACGTGAAATTGCCCGCCCTTTCCACACCTACACACCAAGCGCGTCAATTTCGTTGGCACTAACACTGAAACAACCTCCCGTACGTACACATGCCGAGATCGTTCCCCAATAGCAATACATTCAAATGAAATGGAATATAGGGCATATATATATACCACGAATCGGCATTTATTAATAACAATCGATTTTGAAAGAAATTATTCATATTAAAAAAAAAAACAGAACAAGTATGATCTGGATTCTGAACATGTTTAGGGCAAATAAAGTGACAACCCGTATCAATTGTTTCATCCCTTTAATTAAGTAGCTAAATTTTGTACCTGCAGTTTTTTGGTTTTGTTAAATTATTTACAATAATGTACGTGATGTGCTTTTTTTTTCAAAAATTTGTAAAGTTAGTTTTTTTATATTGTTTATTAATGTATTATTTCGTTTAGAATACTAATGATAAGTAATTTGAGTATCACTTGGTATTCTACTTGTCTTGGGGACTTTATTTTGCAGTTTCACGTAATATTTTATTAAGAAATTTCCTACAAATTAAAAAATGTATTCGGGAGTTGAGTTAATGTTATGCATGTTACTAAAAGAAAAGTAACTAATTGCGATACTGCAGCTATATTTAATTGGGTTGAATATACTTAAATTATCGTTAAATTATATAGTCATTCAGAACTGTGATCTTCTTGTTCCGAAACAGTACATTTGATTAAAATATGAAAATTACAATAAAAAATATTATTTTCAAACCTCAGATCCTAACGTCTCAGTGCCCAATAATGTGTTATTGCACACCTCAAATCGTGATTAGTAAAAATAAAATATTAGCTTGCTAACTAGTTGCGATTATGAATAGAACATATCAAAATTGTAAGATGACTGAAAATGCAAACTTAAAGACATCAACATTTAAATAGGTAGGATCAGATAAAAGTTGAAGCAACCGAAGATGTGTTAAGTTCACTGAAAGAAAAATCGCTTACAAATAGAGAAAATTATAAATAGAGAAAGACCTTTGCCTGTTAAAAGTGTCCCAAAGTGAATGATTTACAATGTTACAATGAAGCAACCGAAGATGTGTTAAGTTCAGTGAAAGAAAAATGGCTTATAAATAGAAAACATTATAAATAGAGAAAAAGACCTTTGCCTGTTAAAATTGTCCCAAAGTGAATTTTTTACAATGTTATTCTTTGAACTATGGTGATTGTAAACAATATCGTATACGACCGAGCTAGACAACTCAACTCAAACTTAATGGTGAATGTACTATTTTGGAGCCTTTAATAGCTGCAAAGATATCGCTGTATAACCTTGAACGTTGTACCACAAACGCAATCCGCAAAATTAGATTTCGTGGCTGCCGAGAAAAGCGCAATAGGAAATAAAAACATTTGACGAGAAGATCTTCTGCTGTCACGGCGACCTGAGTTCTGACCTCCAGTTCACGGAGCAGATCCGGTGCATCATGCGGCCCACGGACGTGCCCGACAAGGCTGCTCGCGACCTGCTGTGGTCCGACCCCGACAAGGATACCACCGGCTGGGGCGAGAAATAGACGACACGCTGATGTGCTCTTTCCAGATCCTGAAGCCGGCCGACGAGCGCCACCTGGCGTACGGGCAAACCAACACCAAGCGTCCCATCACCCCGCCCAGGGGCGTCACCAACAAAGACAAAGAAGATTGGAAGAAAGGATCAGTACCCCCGGTCCCCGTCCTCACCCACCGCCCAACTTCACATAACTCCTATCATTTGTATTAGCGTCTTGCAATATATCTTAAGGAATAAATACAGTTAGCTTCTTTTTTTTCAATTAAACATGTATGAAAACTTAGACCAAGCCGTATTTAATTTTGATAATCTAACTGCATCTCTTTATATGGCCTATGTGTAATGATAGTGTCCAAAAAAAAGTCATAGATTTAATATAGGAATAATGTAAGAATAGGAAGTAAGATTTGTTCAGCGCCTTTGAGGTGATTTTTCACAAAAACGGCGCTATAAAAAGCATCTGATGATTATTTTCTATTATTATTATATCCGTTTCAGAAACACGGATATGAAAGCAAGGAAACTAATAACATAGCTGTCAGTAAATCTATGGTCGGGGAGGAATATATAAAAAATATTTACTTTCGATGTTGCCTAAACTTTCCATTGCTATTCTCAACAAAACTTAAACTACGGAAGACCAAGAAATCTCCAGTGACTTTAAAGAAAATTCTACACCATACCTATAAGTATTAGTGTTGTCTTGCAATGAATGCGTGATGTTGTCGTCGATAAGGCACATGGACATCGATAGCTAAATAGTCGGGTTATAAAAAAATTAAGGTAAACCAAATTAAATGATGTAATTATTAAGTTCTTAATGAAAATGAAATAAATAAATCTATTCCGACTTAAGTTCTAATTCTGAATGATGACCCTTCACCGGGGTAATACTTACAGTATCTTTTACTTTGGAACGTGTGACTAATTGAAACAATAGAATTTAATTCAATAAATTAATTTATCGCACTCCGGGGTGTGAACCCGCAATTTAAAGTAACAACGGTAATAAAATATATAGTTCTACCACCGTCAGTAGAGATATATAAAAGTAAAAAATTTCAACGAAATGAAAAAAAAAAAAAAAAAATCTTGAAATGTTGATAGTCTATTTAAACGTATTGCAGTCACATCACAATCCTTGACGGTGACAACTAACCTGTTTATGGAAACTGGCTTTAGCGTACGTCAAAAAAATATTTAAAAAAAATGTAATTATAGGCAGAATTTATAAATCGTTATTTAAAAGCGAATAAAAAACCATTTTATCAAACCAACTCGTTTTGTTGCATTGTATTCTCGTAATCTGACGTCACGAGGACCTGTTCACGCGTATTCTGGTTTTTGATTTGTATGGAAATTTTTACACGTCGATTTTGTTTCGTATTTAAATATCTGTCTTTCTTAGTTTTAGTGAAATTTATACTTAATCTGGGTGACTTTAAGGTTTATAATTGTTGTTGAGATAAAATAAAACCATAATTATTGAAAGAATTAAGGTTTATTCATAAGAAAATCAATTGTCAATGCGGAAATTATTACAATGTTATTGAAAATATTATTAAAATTCTTGGAGGTTTATTTAAAGTTTCTTAATAGGTCCATAATTTTAGTAGTTGTGTTTAGCTATAGTTTACCACGAATATAATATAAAATTATGTACGGTAAAGCTCATCCTTGTTTTGACATTTGACATTTTAATCCCAAAACCGACCGACCATAGATTTCATGCGTTTTAGCCGGATTTGAAAAATTGAAACATTATAAATTATTTTATCTATGAAAAATTAGTTAAAAAAAAACAGTATTTAAGTTTGAGTATCATATTAGAGGTGGTAGATAGAGCGTTGCATTCGGATGGATCGATTCAACCAACATGCAATACTCTTTTCGAAAGATTATAATTATTTCATAAGTCGAAAATTTAAAGTGTTAAAAAAACTATACTTTATAGGAAGATCTCATATGGGAATATACTTATTGCAGAAAATCCCTTTGCCAGTTGAAAAATCTCTCAAATTTTGAGATATGGCATCTTGCCATTTGCTTTACTTTTCTGACTACTATTATAATATACTATAATTTATAATGCTATCGTTTTTAGAGTAAAACAATACAAATTTTTGAAGAAAGTATTTATTTTGTGACATATTTATTAAATACAACAAATACTTCTTTTAAACCTCTAAATTATTTTTAAAAAATTATCACGAAACGTTTTCGCTTATCTCAAGCGTCATAAGGGTAAATCTTGAAAAAAAAGTGATTAATAAAGATTTATAATTTTAAATGATTAAACTAATGTTTACAGGACAAGATTTTTTATGCATAGCACAAATATTAAACAAATTATTATAAGCAATAATTATTACCTGAAAAATCATACAAATTGAATAATCTTAATAATCCTTTAAAACTACGAGAGCACTTGTCCGGTAAACGAAAGGTCGCGGGTTCGAGTCCCGTCGGCAGCATGTATTTTTTCTCGGAAGATTATTCAATTTGTATGATTTTTCAGGTAATAATTATTGCTTATAATAATTTGTTTAAAGATTTATAATTTCTTCAAACGATTGGTAACTTTGTGGTGTCATTATTAATTAAATAATTAAAAATGTACTTTGTTTACACCACTTTTATAAAAATAAATAAATATTTCTACATGTTTCGATAGCAATGTTATCATCCTCAGGAATATATGAATACTAAAAAATAATTTCAAGTGTAGACACATGATAAAAATTAGAACAATAATTTAAGAATATACAAAATATAAGGATAAACAAAAATGAATTAAATTAGGTAAGTAATTGATCAAAAATGCTAATAACGAAATTATTATAAGACAATGAATAATAAATTCATATTAGAAATAAAAATAATAATTATTATTAATATTAATACGAAAATAAATTTAACAGATAGCTATTTTAAAAAAATATATCATTATTTATTAAATTTAATTCGCTATTAATACTTTTTCTTATTTCTAAAATTTCAAATTTATGTAAATATAAAGCGGTTGTATTTGTATGTAAAAAATTTTAACCTTTATTTATATCAATCGAATGATTGGTTTCTAAAATATGATTTGCAAATTCACACAAACACTTTTGATTAACAAAAAAAATATGGTTTATATTTTGTCTACTCGTACATTACTGTGTTCTATGTTTATCATTTGTTTATGCTAGACATAATTATGCATCGCTTTCAAAACATGTTGATATGTATACATTAATAAAGTGGCGATTACAAACTAGTTTTTAATTAATTTATGAATAAAATAACTCATCATGGAAATCAAACTGGCCTTTTGACCTGTATTAAAACGTTTGATGTTATTATTTAGTTTGGTTTCTCCTAACATCATTAATAGGTTACCCACTCGAAACCGCTAGACTTGTAATACCCAACCAACCAAATGGTTTATTTTCAAAGCATAGAATCATTAAATTTACGTCGTATTAGCCTTTTTTTCCTTTATTTTCCGTTACGCCCTCGATGTTGACAAGAATTAATCGTCGTGTAACCGCCACGCGTACTAATATTAAGCGTGTTGTACACGTGCACAAACAATGAGCCAACAAATAATAATGTTTGTGGTAGATAGGAGACAGTAAACGTAAGAAAATCACAATGATGGAAAGATTACACGATCTCGAGAAATGGAATTTGCCCGGTTAGGCTACAAGCCCTAACGGTGGGTTCGCTAAATTAACCAATTAAATGGTTCATTCAAATCGTGTTTAATTTCCTCGAATAGGAATAGAGGCTTTAGTTTAGAAATTTTGTAGTCGGCTTCCTAGGAACATCTCTGTCAAATATTTCTATCTGAGATCCTGTTCTTTGGAATCTTTATCTAAGAACATTAAATATTTAGAACACAGGTTTTCCTGGCTCTCATTAAAAATGTTTTTATTCAAGCGAAATTGGTGGATGTTAAAATCAAATCTGCTTTGTCTTCAGTTTCATCTTTTCAGAAATAAAAGAATGAGTACCCATAAGCGCTCGCGTTTTTTTTTAAATTTAAAACGTTTGATGTTATTATTTAGTTTGGTTTCTCCTAACATCATTAATAGGTTACCCACTCGAAACCGCTAGACTTGTAATACCCAACCAACCAAATGGTTTATTTTCAAAGCATAGAATCATTAAATTTACGTCGTATTAGCCTTTTTTTCCTTTATTTTCCGTTACGCCCTCGATGTTGACAAGAATTAATCGTCGTGTAACCGCCACGCGTACTAATATTAAGCGTGTTGTACACGTGCACAAACAATGAGCCAACAAATAATAATGTTTGTGGTAGATAGGAGACAGTAAACGTAAGAAAATCACAATGATGGAAAGATTACACGATCTCGAGAAATGGAATTTGCCCGGTTAGGCTACAAGCCCTAACGGTGGGTTCGCTAAATTAACCAATTAAATGGTTCATTCAAATCGTGTTTAATTTCCTCGAATAGGAATAGAGGCTTTAGTTTAGAAATTTTGTAGTCGGCTTCCTAGGAACATCTCTGTCAAATATTTCTATCTGAGATCCTGTTCTTTGGAATCTTTATCTAAGAACATTAAATATTTAGAACACAGGTTTTCCTGGCTCTCATTAAAAATGTTTTTATTCAAGCGAAATTGGTGGATGTTAAAATCAAATCTGCTTTGTCTTCAGTTTCATCTTTTCAGAAATAAAAGAATGAGTACCCATAAGCGCTCGCGTTTTTTTTTAAATTAAAAAAAATATAAACAATTTTCATCTGTCTCAACCTCGACCAAACAGGAATATGCCCTTCGATATGCTGTGACCAGTAGCGTGCAATCCGCATGACGTTTGATGTTTCGCTGTCGTTTTTTCACTCTGTTAACACTTTTGCTAGATTAACCACAGTTTGAAAATGGCCTTAAACGCCGAAACAGCTGTCACAATAATAACAACTAAAAATACTTGCAGAACTTAATGACTTAATTATGTTGCCCGGGTTTTTTTAACTGACTTAATGCCCCTGCACACGTGCGACCAAAATCCATCACAAGTGTTGCGGAAAGTACGAATAAATAGAAGTACCTTTTATGTAGCATTTTCGTAAAAAAATATATTTATATTTTTTATAAGTCTATTGAAATTTCATGCTAGAGACTCATCGAATCCAGACAACGCATCGAGTCAATTAACTTATTGAAAGCCGGGATTTTCTTCAGAGAACTCTCTGAAAGTCGGGGCGTTTTCTGCGATTGCCGCGCCGTGCGCCAGCCAGAGTATAATTTCGTAATTACTGACAATTGTTCCTTGAAAAATGACGCCTTAAATAGTACCATCTTACCTAAAAATTGTGTGTATTAATTATAAATAGTTTCCTCGGAATAGCTTAATAGAGAATTGTGTTTTTTCGGTCTCATGTTAAAAAAAGATAAAGAAATAGGAATATATTTTATAAACTTTAGTAAATTTTTCAGAGAGTTAAATAAGTTACAGTGACAATAAAAAAAATAATATATTAGGTTTTCCTATAAATAAGTACAGTGATGTGATTTTGAAAACCGGAAATATTTTTCACGATGACAGGTTATTATTTATTTTGTCATTATGCGAACGAATTTGATAAACGAGAAGCGAGAAAATTTTCGAGGTGGTATTATTAATTTTCCGGTTAAATAAAACTTATTTTAGTATCGTACGAACATGTTTAAGGCTCAAAATCTCTCGAGAACGTGACCATTTCGAATTGGCCCCATAGTGCGCGCTGGCATTGAGCGGATTAATATGGATGCACATTATGGGGAGTTGGCATTCCAAAGTATTCTACTTCATCATCTTAAAAAGGATAAACTGGCTATGACTCCTCATAATCATAATACCAGAGAAAAGCCACTAAACCAGCTAATCTATGTGTAATACTACTTTTGGACAAAAGAAGCTCTGAATTTTTAGGGGTAAAATTATACAACAAATTCACACTTAGTATTAAACAAAATAATTAAATCAATAATTGCAGTCCAGCAAAACATGGCTTAAGGAATTAACAGAAGAAGGACTGACTAGTATTCTCGAAATAACATCGTAGAAATGACTGGAAATACCCTACCCAAACCTTGAAGTTGAAGTATAGAAGTCGCTGAAACCCCTTTATTAAAAACCTAGTTCGCGTCAACACAGGATCTCCTAGTGAGGAGGACTATGAAAAAAATTCTTTAATAAATATATTTATTTTTTATACTTATACCTTACCTTAAAATGTCAAAATTATATAGAAATTAGTAAAAAATGCAAAAAAAGTGTAACTGAGGTTTTGTACGTGAGATTGTGTTAATTATAGACTGTTATTTCACCATCCCAATATCATAGTAAAACCAAGTGTGATGGGAGAAAGTACAAATATTAGATTGCATGTAACTTACCATTGACCATCATCTTGAAGGTCTTGTTGTGGGAGCCGGCCTTCGCCACCTGGCTGCAGACCCAGTCGCCTCTGTCGGCCAGGTGAACGTGCTCGAAGATCAGTGCCTGCGCCCCCTTGGCCAGGTTGTCGCGCCCCTCCGTGTGCACGCGCCCCCGCGTCTCGGGAACAACCACGCCCTTGGGGCTGGTCCATTTCACCTGGAACATGGGGGAGAAATGTGTCAGAAATGGTTATTGACTGTTATATATTGTAGAAGATGATAGAGATTTTTTTTCTGGGAAAAGGGCAATGTCTTATTCCACGGTACGTTAAAGTAATAAAAAAGCTCAAACTATCCCAAAGGGGCCAATTAGGTGACATACATTAAAAAAATACACATCAGTATACGTTTTAGTATACATTGTGTCCTGACGAAGAAACCACTGGTTTTGAAACATGTTAATATTTATTACTTAAATAGTGATTTAAAACTCGTTTAAAATTCTGTATTTGATTTTTTTCCCATAGCATTTACATATATTTTACGTTACAATGATATGCACAATAATATTAATGATAAAGAGAAAGCAATAGGAAGCCACATAGATGCTACTTGTTAATGGATAATTTAAAGGAAATGAAACATTAAAATAAATTTAATAAACGCTCAGCGGCTGAGTTGCTGAGGTGATCACGTGTATGTGTTAAGTGTGGTACAAGTATTGATGTGTATTGATTAGTTTTGTTTTAATGTTCTAGTTTTCTAAATAAATGCACATTAATTTGATATATAATTGAAAATTAGGTATAGAATTCGAAGAGATATACATTTTATGTTTTTGTTTTGGTTACAGTAGGCAAATCCTTTAAAAAATAATAAACTTTTATTTATAGATACTTTTGATTAAGTTTGATAAAATTTAAGTATATTTCACGGAAAAAAGAGAAGAGACTATCAAGTAAGTATAGTATTTAATGTATTTTACAGTTAGTAGTTGTTTCAGAGTGGTGGGCATGCAATTATAAAGTTTGATTGCGTAATACTTAAAGCGTTTTTGCCAGTGTGAGGTGTGTTATCGGGATATTCAGGGTTTTATTTGTTGGGAATCTAATTTTTATTGCGGTTTGAGGTTGCATTGGAATATAAAGTTTGTGTTGGAAGAGGTATAATAATACAGATTTGGCAAATACTTGTCTTATTGTCATAACGTCAAGTGTTTTGAAAATTTCATCAGTCTGTGTAGAACGGTAGTTGAAGGACGAGTTTAATTGTCACCTTTTGTATTTTTTGCACTGACAAAGTGCAAAGGTCCTGAGTTCGTGTGAAAATATTTTTAATATTCTTCATGAGGTACATGACTCGTTTTAGTTTATTAGTTATGTTATCAGTCCATCGCGAGTATGAATCAATTATGACCCCAACTTTATCACTTTTATTTATGGATATTTTGAATTTTCGCCTTGAAGATAGAATCAAACAACGTTTACCGGAAAATACATGAAAAACTACAATGCATTATGGAGATATCAATAGAACATATAAATTGTCACTAACGTCCCATTCCACAGCGCTTTGATTTAAAACTTTCAATTCGCCTCATTGAAAAAATAAAAACAGCAAAAATAAAATAGGCGAGAAAAAAAAACTGATGCATGATGACATCTAAACTGATATCTAAACGTTTCCCCAATGTGACACTTCTCCATATCTAAACACCAAAATGAGTTTCTAAATTTGATTAAACTCATTGAAAAATATGTCAAAAAGATTAATTTGTTTGATTAATCAATATTCTGAATGCTTCACCACCTTTCCAGTATTTAATTTTTGTCTAAAGGGTAAGGATTTTACGGAGACAGGGGCAGACCGGCCCATGCGGCTACAGGAAATATCTACGTGATCAGAGGTCTTACGACGGGAAAACCCAAATTCACAATTTGGTAAGTTTCCTAGACTTTCAAATGTGCATTATATATTTTGCTGAAATCTCTTCATCCGTTCATTCATATATCCACACTATTTAAACCCCCCATTTCTTAATCTCATTTATAACAATTATGACGATTACATTGACGTTGCATAAAAGGATACAGTATAAAAAAGTATATGGCATAAAAAGGATAGGGTATAAAAGATATAAAGTATTAAAAGTTCTAAAAGTATAACGGGTACAAACTTGTAAAAATGTAAAGTATAAAAACTTCTAAAAATAAAAAAGTATAAAACCTTCTATAAATATTAAGTATAAAATAATATAATTCATAAAAAAACATAAAGCATAAATACCGAATCGAATTAAATGAATAATATAAAGGCGTGATACTTTAAATCAACTTACGGAGAATACTGTCATTTATGAAGGTTAATCTATCGCTTTATTAATGACCAATCAGAACAAATAAATAAAATTAAACTCTTCTTTAAAATAACTTACGAAAGCAAATATTTCATATGAAACATTTTATAAATAGAAGCAAATTAAATAGAAGTACCTACCAAATTAAGAATTGTGGCTCCCTTATCAGACACAAGAAGTCATCTTTTCAAATAAGGTATACACGACCAAGAATAACCCTTTAATTAAATATTTTGTAAAATACTTGTAATGCAACTTATAAGAAATAAAAATATGTATGTGTGCATTTAAAAAAAAAATACATTACCATGAAATTGAATACATTTTAATTCAAATTACAATTCTACAGTTCTCTTTTAATAAATACTTGCGTAGAATAATATAGTACCTAGAGTGAATAACGTTGTGATGATTACTTAGCTTTTTTTATGGCGTAAAAAGTGTGCAAAACAAGACAAATGAAGAGTTTTAAAAAAATTGAGTCCACCCCTGATGCCAGAAAATTTATTCCGTAACCATCATCTCAGTTACCAAGGAGAATGAAAAGGCTTACGAAAACCGTATTTTAGATCTAGCCACTGAGCTCCGCCTAAGAAACGGACGATATAATTCTGAATTGAAGACAGACATCACCACGGTTCTCATTTCCACTGCGGTTCCTTTGATATTTTACCTTCCTTTACTTTGCGGTTCAAACCAATCTAGTATAAGAGATGTTAATTGCGTTGTCATTCAGCCTCGGAACAGGAACCATCCGAGCAATTTCGCAAATACTCAAGATTCCTGCAAGAAAAGTGCTGACTTATGGCGAAATGTTTACTTTATTTGGGTAAGGCTTCTTATCAAACTTGTTTTTATTAGTTCTTCTTTGAGTTGGCCATGCTGACGATGCTACTCGTGAAAAGCGATGAGCAAAATGATTGAATATTATGGGTTAATTTAGAAAGATTCATTCTCCAATAACATAACTTTTACCTTCAATACCGTATAACTAATGGTTATATCCAAATTCCAAACAGACCTTAATGGCCAATGTTCTTTTATAAGTATCTTGTTTTGTTCACACAGACGTGTCGTTCACGAGAGTAAATCCTTATAGGGACTAAAGGATTTCCTTCCCTTATAGGGATAAACAAATTGATAAGTGTACTATAATCAACTCTTCTTCCGAAATTACATACCTTGGTGTAATCATTGATCAAAATATAAAATGGAATAGACATATCACAGAGCTAGTAAAGAGAATACGGAAATGTATATACATTCGTTAGGTTAAGAAATATTTTAAATGTGAATTGGTTGGGGAGGATCTTATAAAAATAATTTAAATTCAGTAAAAGTTTCACAAATTATTTTAAAAAAATTCCACCTTCTCAACGAAATCACTTTTCACACAATTTCCTGGTGGTCTTTCACCAGGGCGATAGCGATAGTATTTACCACTTTGGTACGTGCTGCAAATATACTACATGTTATTTAAAAATAAATCATTCATCGCCTCATACATTCTCTTCTGTTATTCCGACTTCTGCCATGGCCTGACTCAAGTATTTGATTCACTTGAATTTGCCATATCTTCCTAGCGTCCCCGACTTCTTCCATTCACATTCGCGTCATATATTCACCTTACACTACTTTCTTCATTCATTTGCTCTACATGCCAAAATCATCTAAGCGTCCCTTTCTTAATCTTACTCATTACGATTACGTCAGCCTTGGATTCTTTACGAATCTCAACATTTTTCACTCGATCATACATGGTTATACCACACACTCGCCTCAGAGATCTCATTTCTACGACATTCAGTCTACTTTCATCCTTCCTCTGCCAGTTCCGTGCCTCACTGCCATACATCAGGGTTGGTATATTGTAGATCGTTAGCTTGGATTTCGACTAATTTTCGCCAACTGTTCAACTTTAATATCCAACTGTATGACGATGTACTGAAGTGAAATGGAAGTCAAGATCGAGTTGTTTAGTGGTCCGTTCTACGAGGAATCTGCGTGATGGTTAGTTAGTTATCATACGTCTTTATTTATACGTCTTTTCCCTATATATTTAAAACGCCGTCCATCAGAATTTAATATCTAATGTAGGTATCGCACGGTATTATTGAGAAATGTTATTTTATTAAAAAAGACGTGCTATAATAAAATAACTACTTGTCGTAGCGAAAAGGGTGGTGATAATGATTATTTTCAATGTTGGCTCTAAGCGCTACCGACCTGACAAACACTGTATTGTTGCCTTGTCATGGAAATATGATATTCATTTAATCCTCCATCTTAGAGCAAAAGAGCTGTCACAACCCTTTATTCATACGACGGAAAATGCGGGTAAATATCACGTTATATTAATAAAATATTATAGGAAGAAGTATATTGACGGTATCAAGGTAATTACTGTGAAATTTGGGCCTCTAGTTCTGTTGTCAGAAGTATGATGTTTTTCCAGTTTTCCTATCAAATTGAGTGTTTATCTCTTCAAATTGATATAATAACTCTTCTCCGTAATATCACGAAACTAGATGAGAGCCCTTCAATAATTTAGCAAGAAAATGTGTATTTCTTCACGTTACGATTTCGGGAAAATCCGAAAACAATTTTGACAACAACAAAAAAATCAACAAAGGCACGAAATTATAGTGTAATAGATTTAGTTAGTTTCACCAATCTATAAACGTACAAATAAGTGTTTGTCAGTCTATCTGTCCTGGTTTTTTTCTGAAATTACCCGACCGGTTTCGGTGAAAGAGTAGTTTGAATGAAATCCAATATGTAAAATTGTTACTATAACGTTTTAAAATTAGTATGAACAACATTGGACCCGCCATGTTGTATTGAGGTTACCTCATAGATATACCACTCTGGTTAGCCACAGACTACACATTCAAAAGAAGAAAGGTTTGTTTGATAGAATATTTTAACATAAGTAGGTACCTACTTAAGAACTTTATTATTTAGATATATTTTGAAAAAAATTATGTTTGGAATGAAATAAAATTTTAAAATGAATGTTTCTTTGTTTAGAGATAACAATAGTCGTCACAAGGCATTACTTTCGCTGTCAAATCAATTATGGTACCCAAACTTCAAGCAAGATATCATAATTTCATAACTTTATTCCAAAGAAGAAAAAAAAATCCCAAGCTAAACCGGGTACACATCAGGTAGTAATGTTATAAAATTAATTAATCAGAATTACTTTATTTAACCCTCTGTTTTTGAATATATAAAAACCTATATGTTTCAGAAGCAAAGCTTCCCTCATCATTTTATATGAATACCACACAAGAGTCCCAAACTGCTCCCATCATTATAGATAATATACATAAACCAAGTAATTCTTATTAATTATGAGTACGCATCTTTTAAAGAAACAATGTTATATATTAAGGGGATTTATATCTAAAGATGTTCCCCACTTGCTATACTATCTTAGGCCATGTTATATAACAAGTGGTCCATTTTGGTTGGTGGTAACGTAAAATAAACTCCTTTGATTACATCATTGTAGTAGTATACCTTACATTATTAAATAATAAAAAATAATAAAAAAGAAAAAAAAAGAAAAATAATAATAAAAAAAAAAATTAAATAAATAAATTAAAATTAAAAAAAAAAGATTAAACTAAATAAAAAAAACCGACCTATCGAGTAGTGTCGTACCCTGTTCTATGACCGTGTATAGTTTAACAAGTTCGGGTAAGAATAAAATCTGCATTGAATATTTGAAATGGCCATTATGTTATCACGTTCCGCGGATTGTTGCGGCCAACTGAATTAATGAGTGTACAAGTTCCTTAGCAATATATGATATGCACATATTAATAAATTGGTGATCATAAAGTGTCTTTAATTCATTTGTATAAAATATTGTTTATATTAAATTATTTTAATCGTAAAACAACAAAAAAACTGATTATGTATTTTTGCTTAGTTATAATGCTAATATGTTAGAAATAATTTAAAAAAAAGGTAACAGATATTTATTAAGGTGCAAAAGAAGGATATTATAAGAAACACTTTGTTAGAAAATTTAAGAAGTTTATTCAAAGGAAACATATTGCTTTATCTCCACCTTTCAACTTTTAATTGTAATATACCTCTTTGAAAAATAATGATTTTATGCTACGATTGATGCAACAATATCTAAAAGAATTTCAGTTTTTGGTTGCAAAGGGTAACTTTTACGAAAGGAATTTTTCATTAATTATTTTTGATACATGCGTGCAAATAGCTTATTTTTGCTGACCATTATTAAAAGCACTCAAAACTTTTAACATCATAACGCAGACTAAAAAGAAAATGCTAACTAGAGAAATATATGAATATCAAATGTATTCAATCAAAGCTCTTTTTAAGATAAGGTTTATAAATTTAGAAACCAATAATTAAATATGATTTATTGAATTTTATGCTAAATTTCGACTCCAGTCCCACTCATTGGCAAAAATTTTCTTATCTTTTAAAATAACTCAATGTCATCATAATTTTATTCATAAATATTCGTGAAATACGGTGTTTTCGGGTTATTTTTTTTTTAAATGTGACTATCTTGAGAAAATAAAAGCAGAACTCAAAAAATGCTTATGTAGGATTCGTGAATGCTAAATTTCGAAGTTTTGCTGAGAGTCGCTGAAAGCTAACAACGTTTGAATAAATAAATCGATATCAACTAATCTAGATAGACACGAGGTAATTGATATCGAAAATAACTTTCCAATCATGGTAGAGAAAATACTCGTATCTACGTACGTTAATTTCAAAATATTCTGTAAATAAAAAAAGACTTACGGAAATATACTAAAAATGCCACTATAATGGCAAATGGGTATAGTTTCATTTTGGATGTTTATGGCCTCAAAATAGTCGAAATAAAATTGGGTATACCACAGGGTAGCCGTAGTGTTTCCTTTATTATGTATTTTGTTGGCAGATTACTTGGCAGAGGTTACCACGTTCACACATTGTGCGTTTTTACTTGTGGCTGATGACAGCAAGATTTTTAAGAAGGCAGTCTCTAATTTAGATTGTGATATTCTGAAATACGTCTTAGAAATGTTAATTTCAACGGTAGCCAGGGGCTGTATTGGATTGAAAAAACGCTTTTAACTGAATCCCTTTACCCAGGATTTCCAAAACCGCAGACCCTTGTACGTTAATTTGCTTTTCATTCTAGATCATACTATTTTCATATTTAGGAAGATTAGGAAAAGATTATAGATAACTACGGCAATACGAAATCCATATTAACTTCCCTTTGAAGATAAAAGTTTTTTTTATTATGTTTTTATGTGATACCACACAAGAGTCCCAACTGCTTCGAACGGTCTGGAGCCAGTGAGACTATGGCATCTCCGATTGGGGTATGTTGTGAGGCTGAAGGTATTGAGGAGGGGAAGGAGATGGGGAAGAAAGAAGGTAGAAAAGTACCTGGCTATTCAAATTTGGTCACCAAATTCGGCCGCAACCATTTCAAGTAACGTTTCTATTGTGAATGGTGGTATTTCACCAGGGCGACACTGAGGGTATCTTCCACTCTGGAACGTGCCGCAAATATGCTACATATTATTTTTTGTGAGATAACACAATTCAATCAAATAAAATTTACTTGCGCACTTCGGGATTCGAACCCGCGACCTCTGGATTCGTAGCTAAGGATCGTAACAACTCGGAGACCGTCAAAGGTAGAGGTTATAACGGGTCTATCAGCGGTACGTCTTTAAATCAAAGATTCCAATGTATCAGGAGAAACGCAAATAATCGATGTCGGAGTTCGATGATTGAGGGCGAACTTGTCACTCACAGGATTTTTTATGGTTAAGTTGGGACTAGCTACCTGACGAAAACGAAGAGGAGAACGCGACGGCAAATCAAGTTTTTTATTGACCCTTGTCACACCGATGTCGAAACGCGGTCGGATTTTCTCGACAGAGAAAATAGAACTACATAAATACTAGATAAGCAGTAATGATAGCTTCATACGTGTTTAAACTAACAACAACAAAAAAACAGTAATAAAAAGTGTGACGTGTTTTTTTGTCTGTAAGGTCACGATTTTTAATTTAAAAAAATTATAACTAGAATCACAGAACATGCCCTCTGTTTAAGAAATAATTACTATTCCGAGTTTGCTGACGATTTATTAGAGACAGGCCATAGATTAAAGAAAAAAACTAGTTTAATCATTGAAATATTAAAATTATCATATTTTAAATTCTGCACCTTAGAGACGTTAGAAATAAACAAAAAATTAAATCTAAAATTAAATTGGTAAACAAAATAATGGCACCCTGTAAATCACCTTTGTTAACCATGTTTCGTAGTAATTTTGACTCCTCTAATGTACGTGTTTGGTGACCAGATCTGAATAGCCAGGTATTCCCCACCTTCCTCTTTCCCTTCTCCTTCCCCCCTCCCCAATACCTTCAGCCTCACAACATTGGGAATGCCACAGTCTCACTGGCTCCAGACGGTTGGGACTCTCGTGCGGTATTCATATAAAAAAAAATTTAATTTAGTTTTAAGAACGCTCATGTGTCGAAACCGGCATCGAAATAATAAGTTCAAGTAACAAAAGTACATAGTGAATAAAACTTTTCAAACAAAATAATTAGTTTAAATATTGTTTGACCTGCTTTTACATTCCATTCCTGAACGATAAGCGAACATGTGACAAATGTTAAGATTAAACTTTTTTATTGCTTCTCGTAATTATTATGACGCAATCTGGCAAAAAGTGACCACAGTTATTATTGTTTTGGATTGTATTGACATCACACATATAATATCTCACAGCAGAGAGAAATGAGGTTAATGAAAACAATTGAATATTTATCTAACAGCGTACACATATATATTATGAAGAGAATATATTAATAAATTAATTAAAATTACTTTGTGAACATCACTTTTATAATATGTAAATATCACCTTGTTTCGAAGACGAAGCTTTCCTCATCAGGACATACAGAATACTAAAAAATAATAATGTCAATTATTGACAAATGATAAACATAGATCACAATAATGTAAAAATAAACAATTTTTTCATTGGTTTTCACTTTGTGGCGTCATTATTAATAAATGAATTAAATAATGTACTTTTCATTCGCCCGTGATACTAATTTTTTTTTTTGCTTTTCAGTATTACTTCTGGTGAATAAATCGCTTTCGAAACGTGTAGATATATTTATATTAAAAAAGTGGTGAGTACAAAGTATATTATTTCATTAATTTATTAAGAATAGACAAATTATAAACATAAACAAAGAGTAGTTAAAGTACATAAGCAATTAATCAAAAATGTTAATGAAAAAATATTATAAAACATCGAATAACAAATTTATATTTGAAATAAAATTTAAAAAAATTATTAATATAAATAAAACAAAAAAAATAACACGACATAATAAAATAATTGCTATTATTATTAAAATAAAAACATTTTTTTTTTACTAAAATAGAAAAATTAATAATTTCTTATTTTAATTACTAATTTCTAATAATTTTAATTACTAATTTCTAATAATTTTAATTACTAATTTCTAATAATTTTAATAACTAATTTCTAATAATTTTAATTACTAATTTCTAATAATTTTAATTACTAATTTCTAAAATTTAAAATTTGTTTAATTGTAAACCGGTTGTATTTGTATGGAAATTTTTTAAACCTTTATTTATATCAAAAGAATGATTTGTTTTCAGAATGTGTTTGGCAAAATCAGAATAATTAATATAGGATTATATTATTTTGTTTTATTGGTATTTTGATTACTTTAATTGAAATTTGAAAAGCGTTACTTTTAAAATAGACATTGTAGCGAGAAGAGGTGAATAACTAAGAACTAGTGTCATTGATCCCTTCGGTGCATAGTCGGGAAACACGCCACACACGCGCCCAAAATTTGCACATGGTTGACAGTTATCATATGAGAACGGGTTGCATCTACGATTCGTTCTTGTGTTCAACAGCTCAGCTGTGGAATTATCTGCCGGCCTCTGTGTTTCCTTCATCCTACAACATGGGTCTCTTTGAGACATATGTTTACTCCTTCCTATCATCTGAAAGACCCTCCACACAGCATTCATCAAAGATGATATAGGCCTTAATAATAATTATAATTTCTATAGCGTCGTTTTTGTGAAAATTCACCTCAAGGGCGCTGATCCTTGAGGGAAATTATTTCCCTCAGGGCCTCCTGTGTAGAGTAACTGTAAAAAAAATAATATGCCTTTCCAGAGACAAATCATGTCCGGTTTAAGCCAAAATAGTGACAAAGTCTCTGTCGCAATGTTGCTTTAAAGTTTTTCTATTTTTCTTTCTTTAATGTTCTAATTAATAGCAGACATCCTGCGTCACCAATCACAACGGGGGAACCATTCACTTGTCTTTACTTCTTCGCTTCGTGGAGGAAAGTTGTTGGAGGTCAAAGTGATATTCAGAATATTGACTCCATCGGGTTATACCTCCAGGAAACTGGTGAAGTAGTATTAACTATTGATGCTTGCTTTGTAATTGATCCATCTGTGGAACCACACGTCACTAATAGTTCTTTTTCCTTCTACGTGAAGTTGTGGAGTGTGAAATAATTAAAAAAAAACGCATTATGATTCCTACTAGGGTTTATTCGCCGGTGTGTTACAAAAGCGTATATCTGCGTAAAATCTTTGCATGTGTGAAAAAAATTATAGCCTTTTCATAATTGAGCGTTTATCTTTCCTTGGGCTTTTATCTTGGAACCTAAGGGTACGTAATCATTGATGATAAAACTCTATCACGGAGGTCAACGGACTGTCTACATAAATAGGTGAATGACTTAGAATTTTTGAGTAAAGCGCACTAGGATAGATACTCGTAAGTATTTCATTTAGATTTTAGCATCATAAGAAAATCACTAAAACACTAAACACGTTGGTTATAGACGGTGTCACGACGATTCGGCACAGTAATAAATCGGGACATTTTTGAAAAGTGATATAGAGAAATTAAAATAATGATTTAAAAAATAGTCTAAAATCCTAATCTAACCTAACCTATATTTTTTTTTCACCTCAGATTTGAGAATTTTTAATTATCACAATTATTTTCAAAGTAAATTGGAATAATTGGTAATAAATATTTTTTTAGGGTACAAAATAAAAATAGGTGGGAGTAGATAAAATCATATAAGCATGTTTAGGAACGTAAAATAAGTTCAGTTGGAAATAATACATTATATGCGTATATTTTATTTCTAAAAAATTCCTTTTTAATTTATTTTTTTGCAAATAGTGTATAGCCACTAGAATATCACGTTCATGGAAGTATTCTTGAAATGTATATGCATAACAAACCATAAAAGTACCCCCTCTTTAAAAATGAGAATACCTCAATTAGGAAAGTATTAATTAAAAAAAAAAAAAAAACTGAAAGGATAAATAAATAAACAAAAAACAATTTTTTGTACTTGTATAACTACTATCGTTACCATGTGAACAGTGTTGTTAATTATATATAATAAATGTCTATAAAAAAAAAGTTGTCTCAATGTGGCATATAAAAATGGCTTTGAACGCCGAAACAGCTGTAACAATAATTTAAAAAAAGTAACGTTCTTGCAGAACTTAATAATAACACCATGAACTTGATTTATATCAAATTTTATTTAAAAAAATTTAATGGAGTTGTACCAATTATACATAATATCAATTAAAATATAGCCCAATCTACTAAACAGAGTATTTTTTCATAATTTTTAATGACTTCAAATCACTTTACAAAAGAGTACCGATTTATCATTGTGCCGATTTGTCCGGTTACATAATATACTATGGGCATGGTTACGACTACCAACGTTCCGGCAGTTCATCGATTCCACGCTTGAAGAAATCAGATGGTTTGGGGGTGAACAAGTTGTCAATCCAATTTTTAAGAGCAGCGTCGTTATTACAGGAGATTCCCAGGAAATCGTTCGATATAGAGCGGAAAAGATGAAAATCTAATGTAGCGAGATCAGGAAAATAGGGCCGATGCGGAATAATCTCACATATTAAGCGCTTGAAAAGTTGTATGTTTGTTTTTTTGTACATGACAGTATATAAAATTTTATGTCAATAAGTAATACAGACTTTTAACAAATTATGAAATATATGACCATTAATTCAACAAAAATAAAAATCATCGAATATAAATGCAATTAATATGTACATAAATGAGTTAAAAATTTGTACTCACCACTTTATTAATATATTCATATCAATATGTTTTGAAAGCGTTACTCTCCTCATAACCTTTGTACTCTGTATATTTCTGATGAGGAAAGCATTGCTTTCGAAATATGTTGATATGCATACATTAATAAAGTGGTGAATACAAAGTAATTTTTAAATAATTTATTTATAATAACGCCATAAAGTGAATACCAATCTTTTGACGAAATTATAATATGTATATATTTAATATGTGATGGTATAAGGATGGGTTTATTGCCAGGTAGTAATTTATTCCAATCAAGTCAGATTATAAGCAGAATATTAAAAAAAAAATGTGTAGTTTTCTAATATTGTCATAGGTATCTATAAAGAAATATTTATTTTGAGATCAACAGCTTTGAAAACTAAATAATAGGTATATGCAACGAACTTGGTAATATTTTACACGAGATGCAGAGTATTTGGGATTTTTTTTTTCTGAATTTGAAACATGATTATTTAAAAACACTAATTTTCTTCACCGCCTCCCACTGTCAATACTTGCGGTATAAACTTAAGATCTAATAAACTTTTTAATATATTTTGTTAAACCAGTAATTTATTTATTTAGTATTATAACTACACCTCGGATTGTACGTATTTACATATTTAAACTGACGTGACTACTACTCTCATGGCCGATAACGAATATGGGAACAGCCATTGTAAATATAAATTCCAAAGTTAACTGCTGGATTATTAAATGTGAATAAATTTTTTTATTTATCTAATAATTGATTCAGTGCTAGTTTTATAACCGTTCTTAACGCTCGACACCATTTTTAAATAATATTTGCACTACCGCTTGCTTTTGCCGTTTTATAAACGTTTATTTAAAGATTACCGGTCGTTTGACAGCTGTCTGCCTGACGATCTAACGAAAAAAGAAATTGAATTTGTGAAATGGATTTCTCATCTAGCAATGAAAGTATGACGAGCGAATGGAAATTATTCAAACAAAAACAAAAACAAAAAACAGATGGATAACGGTCCGTTAAGGAAACTGTTCGTTACGTAACAAAGATTTGGAAGTTCATTTATAAACTGGCTCTTAGACATACAACGGTCACAAGCGTCTTAATCCAGTCTTTACATTAACTCGACACAGGACGCTCTGAAGAAAATAATTTCCCTCAGGGCCAATGTCATCTTTAAGGATGCTGTGTGGAGAATATTTTTAGGTAGAGAAATGAGCGAACATGGGTCTTGAAGAGATTTATAATATAGGAGGAAGCAAACACAGAGCCCGGCAAATCTTTCCACAGCCGGGCTATTGAACTCAAGAACGAGTCGTAGAAAAAACCTATATAATCCGGTTTCTACTTATAACCGTTGTTAACTGCAATATGTTTAATGATATTGGTCCCGAAAAACGTTGATATAATATATTATTAAAAAATAGTAGTTAAATAAAGTATCTATTAAATATGGCGTTACAAAGCAGTTTTACAATTATAGAAGAAGAATAAAAAGTTAATTGACTTTCAGATTTGAATATTTGGGTTGGAAGAGAGAAACCTTATCTACGAGTATCTACTATCTGGAGAACGGTAGTGTTTGTTTTTTTTTTTTTTTTTTGGATTGCAGTAATTGTTGATTTTCGTTTCATTTCATCATCGCACATAAAGAGAGAGAAACGATTTGAATTTTTAAATTATTAATATTTGTTATTGTGTTTAATTCACCGAACTCAATTATTTTTTTTTGAAAGTAGTAAAAAAATTTACCGGAAAATTTTAGTTCTTGTTATTGTCACTTCTGTTTCGACGTTGAATGCCATTTTCATACTGATATGAATAAGGAATTCCAGTGAAAAATATAATGACTTATATATATTCATATAAATCAGCGAACGCCGATTCTGAATATATAAATTTAATTATTAATTATACTTAGAACTTATAAGAATAAATAGTTATTTAAAGATGAGTAAAAAATCAGTTTATCAAAACACCGTGTTATGTTGGTACCATTGTATTTGGAACATCTGACGTCACGTGAGCATTCAGTTTTTGGATTAGTATGAAAAAAAATATTTCTCGATTTTGTTTTGTATTTTAAATATGTATTTTTTTAGTTTTGTAATTAAGTAAGTAAGTTTTTATTTAATTTGGGCGACTTTAAAGTTATTTAATATAAACAACTATTAATCACGAAGGAAATTAGAGTATTCACGATCAAACCAATTATCAATACGGATATTATGATAATCTTAATGGTCAATACTATTATTATTCTTTGAGATAAAGTTTCTAAAAAGGTACATGATTTTGTTACTTATGTTTAGTTACGGATTACCATGAATAGAATATAAAATCATGTATGGAAAGGTTCACCCTTGCTTTGATATTTGACATTCTAACCTCAAAACTGTTAAAAACCGACCGGCCATAGATTTGGAGCGTTATGGCGACCTTTGAAAAATTGAAACTCTGAAAATTATTTTAACCATGAAAACTGAATTTAGAAAAAAAAGAAATATACTGGTATTTAAGTTTGAATGACATTATTAATAAAAAAAATTGGATTGGAGTTCCTTATCGCAAAATATTGACCCCTCCTTCGTGAAGTATCGTAAATTCAAATCGGAACTTTACAGGATTGTGCTTTAAAGAGACAGAAGCTTGGTGTATGTTGAACTTTTGCTTGTTTTGCACAAAATTTGGAACGTAATTGAAAATGATGGTTCCAAATTGGGTGCCAAACAATAAAAAAAACTCGACTTGCACCGAACGTCTGTCTCTTTAAACCACTCTCTTGTAAAGCTCCGATATTGAAGTTACGATAGTTTACGTAGGAGGGTCGGATGTATTTAAACACATTACGCAATGCATTATGTACCGCAGCAGAGCTTACGTGACTACGTGACATCTAGTGCAGCGGAGATTGAGTTTGTTGGAAATGTGCAGTTTTAATAATACCATCGGGCAATAATAATATTGTTCAGATAGTGATGGACGTCAACATATTAACAGTCAACAAGATCTGAGAGTCAATACGTACAAGGCTGTTGCAAGTTTACTGACCTCCCAACAGATAGCAGTGTGCACAGTCTACACTAGAGATGGGCAGATTCATTCGCAGTAGTGAGGCGATTCAGTCTAATTCACCTAGTTTTGTTAATTTATTCATTTAATTAATAAAAAAATCTGATAATTGTAAAATACAATAAATAAATAAAAAGGGGGGACTTTTTTGGATTGCAAATTGCGCTAGAAAATAACACGAAGCATATTTCGTGTATACACATCAATGTAGTAAAAATGGTTTCATTTTTTAAGGCAATATTACGAGCCAAACAAATACCGACTAAACGTGAGCGATACTCAATCACAGAAAATAATTACCCTACAATCGATCAATTATAACATCGATGCTCCCTAATGAGCACTGATTACTTCAGAAATTCCCACCTGACTGCTGAAACTGACGGTTTGGTCACTTGGAGACTAACGACGAACGGAAATGCCGTGGGTATTGAGGAATGAATTTGGAACTTCTGACTAGTTTCTTGCAGTGACTTGACTAACTTGCGCCCTGCGGACCTTGTACGGACAGACTCGATATCGACAGACCAGAGATGTAGTAAATACAACGTTAAAACTGAATACGGAATACATTGTTTGATTTCTTGAATTAGGGAATACGGACTGCGAAAGCGAATACACGCTGCTCGGAAGTACTGACCAGCTGATTAGAGACGATTTCTCGTTGCGGACTAGTGCGGACTGCGAACTAATGATGACGTACGGGTTTTTATGAATTGCGGCACGGGATTTTATACGTTAGATGTAGTCCTGTACACTGCACAATATCTCCGACGACTTTGTAATGACGCCCGTAGTAATTATGGTGCCACGCGTTAAAAAAACTTCGGGTTGCAAGGCTTAAGCTAAGTAATGAAGAAATAATTCCTTGTCTAATTGCGAATCAGATCGAGTGTGTGACGAGATTGAATTTATTTATTTAATTCATTCACTCAATTTCTCCCATATCTAGTGTACACTGTACGGTAAACTATCTCGTATGACAAATATAATGTCAACATCATTTTATTCGTCGATATCGAATTATGTGATTTTATTACTTGATTTTTTCCCTCTCTTTTGATTGAAAGCATTTTCCTTCTGCTGCACAGTTTACTTGGGTAATACCATGATCATAAACAATAAGTTTTATTGAATTATTATTTGTTTTATAATAATATTTATCTTTAAATACAAAAAAAAATAAGAAATAACATCAAAAATATATATTAAAAACATTATGTCTCAGGTCAAAAACACATCCAACAAGGAACCATAAACACAAAATTTGGACAAAAAACTTATATATATGGTAATAGAGTAAACAACAAAATCCCACTCTCCTTCAAAAATCACAACGACAATAACAATTTAAAAAAAAAAATAAAACGCTGGATACGTCAGGCAGGGAGATTTGAAAAAGAAAATATTTTAATATCAAATACAGACTGATACTGAAACCACCCAATTGAGTTCACCTGCAATACCTCACCTTTCAGTTATAGTTTTTTCAGCAATCACATCAATTTAATATAATTTAATGTCATATTTTGTAAATCAAATCCCGAGCACAGGAAATCTCACTGAGAAAATATTTATTTTTTATTTGTTATAAAAAAAAACCAAACATTATTACTATGATTTCCATTTTATTATTTATGGATTTGTTTGATTTTGCCTTATCAACTGTCTTATGGACTTGGATGTTTTGCGACATAAAAAGAATGGTAAATAATTAATTTGTGTATATTATAATAAAGGCGGAAGTTTCATAAATGCATAGATATTATATATTAACTTTATTTTTCTTTCTAAACAAGATGCTACAAATCAATTATGCAAATGGATGTATTTGGAGTTATCCATTATAACTTTGTATTAATTAAAAACCTTTGTAACTTTATTCCACTCTTATTTTTGAGTGGACCGGTTTCACTTTACAACAAGTATCTTCTGACTGGTACAATTTAGACTAAATCTATGGTATATATAGCATTAATATCACGGATGAACTTCATTGGCTCAATATAATATTCGACATTTTTTAAGACTTGGTATTTTGTTTTATTGCTAATGGAATGGCTTTAAAACAATAATGGCTTTAAACACCTTTTGTGAAAATCACCCCGAGGGGACGCTATACAAATATTTTTTAATGAAAACATTTTATGAGTTTCATTATAAATACCTACATAGAAATAATATGAATAGATCACCTGTGAGGGCCAGTTTTATAAAATAACCATCAAATTTCTGTTACGTAATGAACTGTTTCGTTAACCAGCCGTTATTCGTTCGTTTTTTTTTTGTCTTAAATAATTGCCATTCGCTCATCACCCCTTTCACTGCTCCTCAAGAGGAATCTATTTCACAGATGCAAATTAGATATCGCATATTTATTTTAAATAATGCACGGTTTCAAATAAGCGATAGTCGGGCAACGACTGACAGCTGTCAAACGACCGGTAATCTGACGAGCGTTTATACAATGGCAAACTCGGGCGGTAGAAAAAATATTAGTTTTTTTATAAATGGTATCAAGCGTTACGAACGGATGGTTATAAAACCGGCCCTAAGTGGCTTATCCATAGTTTGATAATGCCTCCGGAAAGCGAAACATCTATCACGCGTAATAACTACTATTTGGCAGTTTTTTTTAATAAATAAACTGTTTTTTAGATAGAATAATAACATAACTCAGAAATCCATCATAAATACCATTTTAAAGGTCCCCATAAGACGTCAATAATGTAAATTTTTAAACATTTCGACGTTCCAAGTACTCAAAATATCTTTCCCAAAAATGTTCTACTTTATCATCTTAAAAAGGCTATGACTCCTCATAATCATAATACCAAAGCAAAGCAACTAGACAAGCTAAATGTACCTAAATGTAATACTACTTTTGGACAAAGATGCTTTGAATTTTTAAGGGTAAAATTATACTCCTACTTAGTATCAAACAAAGTAATTCAATCAATAATTGCATTAAGTCCAGCAAAACTTGGCTAAAGGTATTGACAGAAGAAGAACTGACTAGTATTCTTAAAACAATGTCATAGAAATTACTGGAAATACCCTACCCGAATCTTGAAGTTGAACTGTAGAAGTCGTTGAAACCCCTTCATTCAAAACCTAGTTCGCCTCACCACAGGATCTCCTATTATGGATGACTATGAAAAAAAATCTTTAATATAAATTTCTATTTTTTATACTTATACCTTTCCCTAATATGTAAAAATTATATAGAAATTAATTAAAAATAAACTTGAATAAGCTAAAACAATTGAAAAGTTTGAGCACTTAGTTTTTGTTGGCATAACAACAATAAAAGTTGTCAATTTGTCGCAACGTCAGATTGGGATAAATATTGCCGTGAACCCATATAAACTTATTGTTTACGTAAATTTATTGCCAGAGACGGAACGTGCCGGTTCAAAGAAGGCAGATTGCCAAGTTATCTGCGCTTTTTTAAAATGGTTTAGTTCAGCGGTCGGCAAACTCATTATTGAACAATGCCAAATATAATATCAAGAGTACAATGATTGAGATTTCTTTTGATAGCCAAATTTCTCAAATTTAAACTATTTACGTAACAACATAATAAACTGTTTACTAACATCATAAGACATGTCAGAAATCGGAATAATAGAAGAGAATGTATGAGACGATGCGCGTGATTGTTAGTTAGTTAAGTCTTAATTAAATTGTAGGAAATACTGAATGATATCATACTTATTAATGATCTTATTTATTGATATACATTAAATTGTAAGTAAGTAAACGTAAAATAAAATAATGACAATGACCGGCAAATACTTATTGTGAACAATGGCCTTGCATATCAAAATGATTTTTTTTTTATTCAAAAAATCTTTCTATTTTTTTACACTTATTTATTTTCGACCGAACCGATTTCACCCTATCACGGGCATCGTCAGATTGGCACAATTAAAACTAAAAATGTAGTATATATACCATCGATGTCAGGAGTGAGTTCCACTGATTTCTAATATCGTTTTTATTTATGACTTGAAATTTGTTTTATTGCTGACTGTACTATTTACTATTATGTTTTTTAAACTCTTTCCGGTTGGTTTATTACCCTCTGGAAGACGGATTACATTGTGTTTATTTACTTAATCTATGGGTTTTTCAAAAAATATGTAAAGTCATTCTTGCCAGCTTTTATTTTATCAGATGGTTATTTCTGGTTTTGTTTTTTCCCTGTGATTTCCGTCTTATTTGCTAAAATGAATATTATTTATAATAGTTTTTGTCCTGTAGTTATATGAACTATGGGTAACTGACTCAAAAGGTAACTGACTCATAGAAATAACTGAAGAATAGTCTTGCATCTCCTTAGAAAGTTTGGGTAATTCGAATTTGTATGTTATTGTTTGTTAATTTCAGGTTGTCCAATTTACTCTTGATAAGGTTAATTCTTGGAAAAGATTACTAGAACATATAGAACCAAAAAAGGAAAGAATAGTAAACGCTAGTTTTTTCAACTGACCATATGAGTCAGGAATACTATTCCAAGTGTTAAAAATCTCTCTTCTCCGAGTCTTTCGAAGCAGACCAGTTGTGTTCTGAACTAAGTCCACATTTGTTTTCCTCCAATATTTTAATATTAGTACCCACTGGCCCGCACGTGGTCATTTGTGGCAGAGCCGCACGCAAGGGGCCAAATAGCTGCGTCCGGCTCGCGAGCCGCGGTTTGCCGACCACTGGTCTACTTTATAAAGGCAATGCATGACTGGTCACAACGCAACGCTGCAAAGGGCAACGCATAAATCAGAGCAGATCATCAACACAAGCAATGTCACGTGGGTCTGGGAGATAACAATTAGATTTGCTAGTAAATATTAAAACACAATCTAATTCATATAAGATTTTTTAATAACACAGTTACTGACCCTCGTACCCGGTTTCACTGGTGTTTTTGTGACGTAATATACAATAATCCCACGGAAAGTACTTTTTAATGGAGTGTTGATTTAAATATTTGAATTACGTTATGTTCGGAATAAGGATTAATTAATTATTCAATTAAATAATAACATTGTATGAATACTAAATAAAATTTTACAATATCTCTATTCATATAACTTAATGTTTGTCCACTATTTTCTCAAAGATTACTCGACCGGTTTCGCTTTCTTATTAGTGCCGCGAAGGTGTAGGAAGTAGTTTGAATAAAATCCAATATGCAAAACTGTTGCTATAACGTTTTAAAATTAGTATGAAAAACATTGAACCCGCCATGATGTATTGAGGTTAGCCCATACATATACCCCTCTGGTTGGCCAAAGATAACATATTCAAAAGAAGGATGTTTGTTTGGGTAGAATATTTTCAAAATGGAAAACACAAGTAGGTACCTACTTAAGAACTCTATTATTTAGATACATTTTGAAAAATATAAATGTTTAGAATGAAATTAAATTTTCAAAATGTTTCTTTGTTTAGAGAATACCTTTGAGTGAGCTGGAGTACTAATATTGAAAAATATGATGTTATTGATATTGTTGAAGACGAAAATGATTTTTTTTTTCGAAAAATCAGATTTTCGTATGGAGATTTAAATGGTATGTGAGGCATTGCCAATTTTGAAAAAAAAAATCGTTTTCAGCTAAAACATCAATAAAGTTTTTTATAAAAAATAATTATTAGCCTGAAACACTCATCCAAATTGAAAAAACCTTCCGAGAAAAGATAAATGTCGTTGTTACCCTTTGCGCTATGCACAAAAATCTTGTCTTAAAAACTTTAGTTTATCAATTAATCAATAAAGTTGTATTTTTCAATCTTAGCACTCTATCTCACTCAAAAGTTACGAGCCGCTAATGAGTGATAGTAATAGTTGTCATGAGGCATTACTTTCGCTGTCAAATCAATTATGGCACCCAAATGATAAGCAAGAATTCACAACATCAAAACTTTATCAAAAATAAAAAAAAATCTCGAGCAAGCCCGAGCACACATCATCTATTTGTAAATGAGATTAGAAAAAATTTTTCTGTTGTATTTTATTAGAATGTTTTACTACCCGATTCACATCTACCGGCACTGCACAGTACAGACACGTCAAGTAGCAGGCACGGCGAAATTAGTTGCTTATATTATCTATGAACATATTCACGCGCGGTGTAAACCTGAATACTCTCTTCCGTGTCGTGCCTACCACTTTACGTACATAAAATTACAATTCAGGCGCACCACAGACGCGAGTATTCACATTACATCGTGCAGAACAGCACAGACACAGCACGGACGCTAGTACGGCTGTCAACTAAATTATCATCTAAGGCACAAATGAACCGCCACAACATGTTTGAGGATTTTATAATCCTATTATCTTATTTAATATTATTTTATAACCTAAATTTCCCGACCAATTCAATTAATTTATCGTTATCCGTCTCCTCGATTTTATCAATATCCGAGTCTAATGACGGTATTTGTTCATACGTATTAGACTGTTGTGAACTCCTGCAACTAATCAAACTCAAAGTACCTCATCCACAAACTCGGTAAAACATATTATTCTGCAACAATAATTCTGGGACTAACTACCAAATACATGCACCCATTTCTCGCCTACATACAATTGGAAACAAATTCACATCTTCTATACTCGTATATATATTTAATATAAGTTTACCCTTGTTTAAAAGATACCTGGCTGTTATTTTTATGTTGCAAGTATTATAAGAGCATCCCCAGGAGCTGATGTATAACTTTATATTTATTTTTTTAATTATCTTTTTTTGCATATATATATCATCGTTTGTAATTTTTTTTTGTGTACAGTTCCAGGGAACATTTCTCCCTCTTCCTGTGTGAACTGTGGTTAGAGGTGCATAAATGTAAAAATAATCTTCCCTACCCACTGAGTGGGCTGACTATAGCTACTGTAGGGCTTTAATTTAATTTATTTCAAATAATTATAAACTGTTTTTATATGCTAGCGGCACTTGCTGATAGCAATCTTATATTTAAGCCCAGTCACTAAGGTAATGGAGGGTGTATGATGGAATTCGGGCGGAGATGGAGGGGGTAATCGTATTATATTATATTATATAATGCACTTGTGTATTATGTATCATGTAGATCAGGCTATTGCTATTTTAATTTGAAAAAAGTATTATCAGCAAATTAAAAACCTATCCCTTTATAAATTTTCTGTGTCATGCACTTATGCATTATTATATGTATATATATCATAAATACCTTGCACTTATATACCAACTACGTATCATGTTCTTTTTTTGTTAACTAAAAACCTTTTTTTTATTTCTGTTCAGATAATCATGTAAAATTTTAAAATATGTAAAAACCCATCGGGGCGTTAATAATTAATTAAGTAAAATAAATAAATACTACACACTACATTATACACTACATTCTGCGCATGAGAAGACGTCACAAGCGGCTACCAGCATGTCAACATGTTCTAGCCGACAATCTCGGACGGTGCTGGTCCGTGCATGTGCGCATACGTTACGCTTACGTACGCTATAATATGAATGTGTTCATGGATAATGTAGCCAACTAATGTTGACGTGTCTGTACTGTACTGTTCTGCACTGTGCGGTGCTGGCAGATGTTAATAGAGCTTTATGCCTAATATTCCACTACGATGTGCTTTAAATATTAGTATTGAAAATGTAAAACCTACACGAAAAACCCTTTCAGGAAGGTAGAAACGAAAGAAAATTGTTGTTGTGCGAACTCCATTTAATTAATAAAAAAATTTAATGAAAATCAGATTTACTAATTTCATTATTAAGTTCTGCAAGTATTTTACTTTTTATTTTTATTATTATTATTATTGTGACAGCTGTTTCGGCATTCGAAATCATTTTCACGCTGTGGTTAGGCCATACTTAAATTATTTATTTATTTGTTAGATTTATTCACTTATTTGATTTATTTATTTATTTGATATACTTATTTATTTATTTATTTGTTTTTTTGTTAATTTATTTATTTACTTATTTGATTTATATATTTATTTGAATTATTTGTTTATTTGATTTATTTACTTACTCAATTTATTTATTTTTGTACATCTACGAGTATATAGTTTTGATGTTATAAAAGGGTTATCGTACAGTATCTACCACTCTGGAACGTGGTACAAATATTATTTACAAATAATAAATTGTGAAATCCAATTTAATCAAATAAAAATTACTTTCACACGCCGGGATTTGAACCCGCGACCTCCGGATTCGTAGCAAAGGATCATAACCACTCAACCACGGAGACCATCATATTTTACACCACCCATTAATGATGGCTGGTTTGCCTTCACCATTTATTATTGCCCCGCTTATGAAAATTAATTACAAAATGGTAAAATGAATTATTTTAAGGAATTTTGCTAGAAATACTAAGGAGTGTAGAATATATGAATAATAAGAGAACATTTTTTTTTATTATTCAAATTTTATTTGAATCACTTATTGAAGCTTCTAAACCGAATCGATATTCATAATAATTTAAGAACTATTCTTAAACTTGTAGTATGATATGGATACAAATTACGGAGAACAATGGGGTGGCATAATCTCAGTTGATTAGAGCGCAGGTCCCGGATAGACCCTGGGTTAGAGTCCCAAATGAGACCGTTACCTTCCCATTTTCTGTGTTTTTTCTGTTTCGTATTTCATTTGATATCTTCAAAGATTAATAAAACCTTTTTTTGCTCGTTCTTTAATTTATGTTATATTTGGATCATGACCTATTCCAAAAAATAATCCATCAAAACAATAACTTAATTTGTAAAAATGCGTTTTGTAGGAAATTTTAATTACTTCAAATTTAGAAAAAAAAATTTTTTTGTTAATATACACATATCGACATGCTTCGAAAGCGAAGCTTTCCTCATCAGGAATATACATAATACTTAAAAATAATAATGTCAAGTATTGACAAATGATATACATAAGAACACTATAACGTAAGAATAAAAATTTACATATAAATACAAACGGTTTTCAGTTTGAAATTTGAATTTAAAAATCAGAAAAAGCGTTAATAGTGAAGTAAATTTAATAAATAATCAATTTTTTTGAAATAGCTATCTCTTGAATTTATTTTCATATTAATAATACAAATTATTTCTTATTTAAATTTGTTAATCAATGTTTTATAATAATTTTATATTAAGGTTTTTGATTAATTACTTATCTACTTGAAATAATTTTTTTGAATGATAGTAATTTGTCTATTCTTAAATTATTATGTTAAAAACATGTTATTCGTTTTATTTTTGTAAATACATATATGAGGTAATTTTCAAACATTTTTAAGCACCCTTGAAGCTTTATCCATAAATGAATGCAGGCTTTTGAATGATAGTATTGCTCTATACATAGGCACACCGCTGATAGCTCTGTTGTCTTTCTTCCCGTCTCATAAACGACACATGAGACAGAAAGAGACGTTATTTGGGAGATCGCAGCACCAGGACCATTCACTTTCAGACGATAACTAGATAGTTAGACTTAAAGGAAGATACAGACCGTGGTTTCGTTGTGGCCGCTGCAGATGACAATGTAGGAATCATTAACGAAGCGCACCACGTCGGCGTTCGTCGGCCATATCGTCAGGGCGGACTTGTCATGCGGGTTGCCGCTCACAATTCCTGGAACAGTGAGAAATGGATTTATTGAGAAACTGGGCTGCAAACTTCTTGCTATTTTTTAGATGTCACATCCATAAGGAAAATTATTCTGCTATGTGAATTTAATGTAAAGGATGTCCCATAAGTCATGGATCAAACGAAGTGGGGTGGTAGGGGAGATTATTGCAATCAAAATGACCAAATATGTGGTGATCCAATTCTTAACCCTTTCAAATTTATATCAATTTTTAACTTTTTTTAAATATCCAGAATGCACGTGTACTTTCTGACATGTAGTTTGATCCATGGCTTATAGGACATCCTGCACAGATTAAAAAAAAATTGAATGTTTTATTTTTTATTTTTAAAAATTATTAATTAAAGACATTTTACAAAAACATAAGGCAAAAAGTCCCGATAAACTACTTTTTTGTAGTTTGTCTAAGGCGAGTTTGTTATTCAAAACCCTATACAAAATTTACAGAGTAGGTTAACTTAACTGTACAGGAATATATATATATATACCTGTACAAAATAAAAACATATATAACAAACTTAAAACATAAATATTTCGTAAGAATCTTATTCAATTTTTTTTTCTAAAAAACAAAACATAAAAACATAAACGACAAGAATAAATCGTACGTAAAATAATATTTCCTAATCATCTAATACAAATAGTTTATTTCAGCTAGCCAAGCTTTCAATATATTTATTAACTGTTTAGTTTTAATACATTTTAATTTATTTCAGCAGGTAACGTATTTAAACAGGTAGGAATCATGTGATCTAAAGTTCTTTGTCCATATTTGTTTGTATGCTTAAGAACCATAAATCCTTCATTAAAATTCAGTATTGTAAGTGTGCTCTAGTCTATTTGTATTATATATAGGGTTATTATCTTTTAGTAAGATTTTTGACTCGGATAAAAGTATTGAATATTATGCCTTTGTTCGTATAAACTTTTATGAGATAATTAGTTCACGAATCAATTGAAATGCTTAAACAATTTATTGCCACAACAATTGAGGTAATTGGGGGGAATTTGCCCATTCCAAGGGTTGATAGTACCTACATTGTAGAAAATAAATAATACTAAATTAAAGTAAAATAAAACCCATATTAACACATCTTTTGTTACGTCATATATATATATATATAAAGTATATTAATATAGAGTAAAACGAAAAAAAAATTTAATAACAAACTTAAAGCGTAGCCTCAAACCATCCTCTCACCACATTGAAGTAATATGTCCAATGAAAATAGAAAATAAAACTGGTAGGCATTCTTGAAATTCCTTCAAACATTCCCTAAACATTAATTCCGAAGTTGTGTGAATGTTTCGTATTACCTTTTTTACAGGTTATGCAACATAGATGCCAGTGCACTTTCGGTCCAAATTATTAAGAATATCTGAAATGGAGCTCTAGAGTAAACAAGGAGTAAAATCATATTTAAGTGACATAATATTTTTAGTTTGAATTTTCGATTTCGATAATTTATTAAAAATATATTTCACTGAAAATCTATTAAAACGAATAAAAAAAAACAACAGGCATGTTGCCATTTCAATATGTCGACCCCTTGGAGTAACAAGGTTCCATCTGACACCGCAATGTCGGGCGATAATGTTTTCTAAAGAGAGCAACTTTAAGGCTCATTATCGCATAACATTGGAGTCTCAGATTTAAACCTTGTTATTCCAAGGGGCCGATATGGCAAATGTCAAGAGTTGCGCGAATTCGAATATGTCTACTGTATTTGGTATGTCTTAAACTTGGTCGTAGAGCAACGCACAGCAAGTACAAAATACGTAATTTCATATTTTAAAAGCATGTTTTATTTTCACACTTTTAAAAAAACGACACGTGTAATGTCTTTTACATATTCTACATTGATTAGAAGAAGCTAAAACTAGAAAAAATGTGTTTTAAAACTTTTGTTTATGACGAACATACAGTCATTTTACATTAATACTGTTTTGCGTAGTATAATGACATTGTTTACGAGTATATGAAAAAAAGTGTTTCACGTAAAAAAAAAAACAATGCTGGCTATTTTGTTCCATGGACTCGTGAATGTAGGAATCACGAAAAGTTCATTTATTGATACGTCAGTTATTGAGCATGATGAGCTTACTGAGAATAATTAGTACTCGGAAATCTCACAAACTTTTTTTTCTCTATATTAATTCAATTCGTTCCACGAATATTATTTCCCTAACATACAAATTCATCATTCGCAAACATAACAATGTAATCTTCATACGGTACACGCTTTTTTACGGTATATGTTAATGCCATTCAATAAAATGAAATATATTGCCGAAAATGTAAGAAAGTAAAATAAAAGTGTGAGTGACGGAAAATTCCGATATTTCCTGGGAAGAGAAGGAAATACATTCAGCTTGGTGATTAGAGTATGCGCATACGTTAGTTGGAAATATGAAAATCCAGATTTTCCATGGAAAAGAAAGATTGTTGAAATAGGAATTCCTATCTGAACAATTTTGGTTGAAAATAGCGCCACCGCAGCGTTTTCCTGGCCGTAGTTGGGATGAAAAACCCTGCCACCGGAATTTAGGGAAATATTGTAGTGAACGATTAGGAACAAGGAAAATAAAACATTGAAATATTATGACGATAGATTTACTGGGCATATTAACATTTCTCCAATGAATGAAGAGAGTGACTGGTAGTCCAAGGGGAATATAAAAGAACGAAGTACAGAAGATACAAATTAATTGAAATAAACTTTTTTCCACCTATTTATTTTCGACCGGACCGGTTTCACCCTATCACGGGAATCGTCAGACTGGCACAATTAAAACTAAATCTATGGTTTATATATATACTCGTATATATCATAGATTTAGTTTTAATTTAATAATATTTTTATATAATTAATTTTACAAATAAATCTTATTTTAATCAAACATAAATAAGTAGAAAAAAAAATTAAAAAGGTTTTTAATAAAAAAAATCATTTTAATATGGAATTCCACCATGAATAGACAGTTTCAAACGTAGAAATAACAAATTAATTAGTTGAGATGAACAAGATAAGCAGTTGATGGCTTCGCATAAAAATGCACAATAACTGCATGATAACTAGCCCTCCTCTTCACCACCTTCTTCCCTTCTTCCAGCCTCTCAACAATCTCCAAAATGGGAATGTCTTCGCGTTTTAAAATACTCTCGTGCTTTAAAAAAGCCTGGCAATTTTTGAACATTCGATAAAGAACTTCTACATAAGTTACCCAAACTATACAGGGTTATTCAAAACGATGGACCCAATTTCATACGTTCTCCTCTGATACACGCGGTCGGCTCGGACTTTTTCCTTTACAGAGACATCCAGTTTGCTCAAATTGGTGATACCTACGACAAATGCTCTTTCAAATGTAGACGAAACGTACGCTGCATTACAGTTGGCGACTCAGTTTTACAGAACCCATAAACACAGAAAACCTTGTGCTGCATAGTAGCCATTTTTTTCACAACTGACGCAAAATGGCTGCTTGGCGGCACGAGCAACTCTAGCGGTCATTTGCGCAACCATGAGCGATCTCGCGGTGGGATTTGAAACTTTCGGACCCCCTCTTTCAATATGCGTAGATTATTCACATATCGTCGGATCAATGCCAAAGTCGCGAATCTGCAAAAGCATAATTTCGACAAACTGATGTTTGAGATACTCGAACTGGTATCAAAGAACGATTTATGTAAATGTCCCATCAAATCTATGGATTTAACGGATATTAACGCATATGAAGCTGGTTTAGTAACAGTATTCATAGATTTTTGATGTCAGTTTAGAGACTTCAAACCTCAATATCTCGAGGTGATGTTTTTGCAGATTCGCGAATTTGGCATTGGACCGACTATGTAACGTATAATTCAGGAACTATAGCGGTACGTAATTGAGTTCATCATTTTGAGTAAACCTCTATTTTAAGAATGCACCCATACTTCTTCCACATATCAAAAACTTCCATCAACTATACATGAGAACATTATTAAATATGAACGATGAAGATTGGAAGAAATTATATTCTGCCTACGCATTTATCGATATACGAATAATAAATTTAAAAACATGACGTATTTTTTTATCATCTTTTTTTTTTTATGTGAATACCGCGCAAGAGTCCCAAACTGCTCCCAACCGTCTGGAGCCAGTGATACTATGGCATTCCCAATTGGGGAATGTTGTGAGGCTGAAAGTATTGGGGAGGGGTAGGAGGAGGGGGAGAAGAAGGTGTGGAAAAGGGGAAATACCTGGCTATTCAGATTTGGTCACCAAACACGGCTAAAAGCCATTTCAAGCAACGTTTCAATTCTGAATGGTGGTCTTTCACCAGGGCGATACTGAGAGTATCTTCCACTCTGGAACGTGCGCAAATATACTATATATTATTTTTAAATGATTTAATTGTGAAAAAACACAAATAAATGTTGTCATAATGAGTCCCGCGGAAGGCTCTTGGGGCCTTGTCTAAAAAGCTGCATCGCGATTCTAAATAGATATAATTTCAAATAAATAAATTAATCAAAATTTACTTTGTAATCACCACTTTAATAATTTATACATATCAACATGTTTCGAAAGCGAATCTTTACTCATCAGGACATACAGAATACTAAAAAAAATATTAATGTCAATATATTGCATTGTAATTTTTTTATGTACAGTGTGCCAGGTTATATTTCTCCCTCTTCTGTATCAACTGTGGTTAGAGGTGCGTAAATGTGGAGTATATAATAATGAATGTTCTGTCCTGATGAGGAACGCTTGGCTTTACATTATGTCATTAAAACAATTATACTCTAAGAAAATACCACTTTACATTCATAAATACAATGAACAAGAAATAACAAGGAACCACAAACACAAAATTTGGACAAAAAAACTTCTTATACTATGGTACTAAACTGTACAACAAAATCCCACTACCTTTAAAAATCACAAAAACCATAATAAATTGAAAAATCAAATAAAATACTGGATACGTTGCATAGGGAGATCTGAAATATAAAATATGTTAACACCAAATACAAACTAACACGGAAACCCTTTAACTGCACTTACAACGTTTTTCATCAAGCACATCGATTTAATGTAATGTAATTTAATACTATGTAAATGAAATCCTCACCACGGGAAATCCCAGTGAGGATATCATTATTAGTTATTTTGTTATACAAAAAGTAGATAATAAAACATTAAAATTATTATTATCATTATTGTATTAATAAAGTGGTAATTATAAAGTAGTCATTTTTAATTCATTTATTAATAATGACGCACAAAGTGAATACCAATCTTTTGGAGAATTTATATGTATAATTTCAATGATAAACTTTATTTTATAAAAATCATTGTTAAAAAGGATAAATCATAAAACATTTATCATTTTTGCGCTGTAGACGGGAATGTTAGTTGATCGGGTATTACTATAATAGATATTCAGTAAAAATAGCATTGATAAAAAAGGAAATAACAAATAAAAAGTTTATTGATTTTCAAGGATTCATTCAATACGGTTGAAATTGAAAATGGTGATATATTTGAATGGATGATCCTGATGAAAGTTTTAGACATACCAATATAATCAACGGTCAATATTCAACATTCTCCAGAGTCAACGACTTTTGAAGTACGTGAAATGTGAACCGGCGATATTAAAATAAATGTATATTTTACAAAGCATTTTGTATATTCATTCACGTTTTTATATCTCCGACGAAAACTCTATTCAACGTTTTTTATAGGATGATATTGTTTTTACAAAATTACACCGTGAATTTGAAAAATACGCTTTGATGATAGAGTGGTAAGCCGTACATATTGTTTTTTTTTCACTTTCGATTAGGTGGTTCAGCTCTAAAAGTTCAGGGGGTTATTTTGACCTTATTATTTTTTCGAATCGCGATGTACCGAAAATACTAAAATGGTAGTAAAACACGTTAATTGAGGTGATAGATAGCCAGGGAGGTAGAATGCTTAACTGTCAGTTAAGCGGGATAAGGTCGATGGTAACAGTTAAGTAGATAACCGACTAGATCCTTTGTCAATAATGTATATAACTGTATTATTTTCCAAATCGATATTGACTCATTTAATGATTGCTGTAAAACGAACTGCTTAGAACTAAACATTGATAAATGTAAAATGATTTTATACGGTTAATAAACAGATCCATTTTGATTATAAATGAAACAGTATCTCCCTATCTACGGTCAGATCTATTAAGGACCTTGACGTCACTATATGTTGTAAGCTATTTTTTCATGACCATATTAATGTCGGTAAAAAATCAGTAAAACTTCTTGGCCTGTGACTTTGAGTATATAAATAACGTAAAATCTCCTTACTTCTCACTAGTTCGTACTCATCTTGAATGTGCCAGTATCATTTAGTTTCCTTTCTATGCTGTTCATCTTCATTATGTTGAATCCGTAAAACATCGCTCGTTTTGTGGAATTGCATGGAGATTATTGTGAGAAATAAGTAAATTAATTAAAAATGACTTTGTAACCACCACTTCATTAATATATACATATCATCATGTTTCGAAAGCGAGTCTTTAGTACTATTCTCCAGGAGTTTATTTAAACAATATTATATAATACGACAATAAATAACAATAATCATACAAAATTAGGATATAGAAGCGAATGCATGTTGTGATCAATGTACATAATTTGGAAAAAAAAATTAAAAAGAAAAAAAAAATCGAAAAAGCATTACAGTTTTGTTGTCGAGATACTAGAGTCCAATTTTATAACACCGATTTAAAGAATATTATAAAAATATCAACATCATAAAAAATATCAAAATTATAAAAGTACCAATATTATAAAAAATATCAATATTATATAAATATCAAAATTATAAAAGTACCAATATTATAAAAAAATATCAATATTATATAAATATCAATATTATTAAAATATAAATATTTTAAAAATATCAACATTTTAAACACCAACATTATAAAATTACCAATATTATAAAAATATCAACATTGTCAAAACATTAATATTACAAAAATATAAATATTATATAAATATCACAAATATCAAAGTACCGGCAAGTATTAAATAAATTGCGAAATAAAAAAAAATTATATAAATAAAGCAGCAGTGCATGTTGGTTACAATGAGGACATAAAAGTAACATCGTAACAGTAAATACAGCAGATATCGAGGAGCTATGATCGTCATATTTGTTACCATCAATACATAGGGCTACTTTCCAAAAGCCAACACTTTAACATCAGTGAGAAATTCATCATAGAACAATTTTTTGTAAATTTGTACGGCAATTTGTTAAATATAAATGGTACAATGTATTCAAGGGTTCGACCATATTTCTTTTGAAATATTGGCACTACCATTCCTATATTTTGTGTGAAACCTATATTGTGTACATCATCCACCACTGCCTTATACGGACTTTCAGATATATGTTGCAGTAGAATTTTTTGCCACAAAAGACCACAAACAGGTAATACATTAATTGATTTGTACATGATATCAATGTCTCGTCTTTGCTTAAAAACTGTTTTACTTACTAGCAATTTTACCATGGCATTTTGAATCAATTGTAAATGTTTTATGTTGGTCTTACACGAGTGTCCCCAAGAAATTATACCATACCTTATAGTCGATTCTGCTAGAGACAAATAAATTAGTTTCGTAGTTTTTATAGGTACATATAATTTTACCTTATGGAGTCTTCCTACAATGGATCGAAGTCGCTTACAGAGGTTGGAAATTTGTACGTCCCATTTCATTGTCTATGAACAGTACGAAAACATGTCTTTTATTATTCAATTCATTATTTATATAGTTAGAGAAATCATAAAGTAATATTTCAGTACTTTTTTTTTTTGAAAACCAAATTGATTGGGATATATTAAATAAAAGCACTCAAAGTATTTGGTTAGTTTTAAAGATATGTATTTTTTCGAGAATCTTTTCTAAAGAGGGTATATCAGTATGTTTCCCATTTTTGTAAATAGGTCTGATAATACTACATTTGAGTTCATCTTGTATTACAGCTTGTGTTAAAATTGTGTTGATCAGATGGGTTAATATACGACCAAAATATCTACCATATGTATATTTTTATGACAAACATTCGGATATTGTCTATGCCAGGGGACTTTGAGTTTTTGAGAAGTTTGAGTATACTCAATATGTCTGCGAGTGATGCTCGTGGTTTATACAAACTTTGCGGTGACTCTATCGGGACAATATTTGACGGCTTAAAATGACATTTATGAACCATTGAAGCTATGTTATCTGAAAAATAATTAACAAATTGGTTTGTAAAATTTTCCACAGATTGATTTTTTAACATAAACCTACCAATTTCATCGTCACAGTTACTCTTTGTCCTACGTCTTAGATTTTTTATTTATTTCATCCCAAGTTTTTTTGATATCTGTAAAATTATTCTTAAATTTATCACTGAAAAAGGTTGTTTTACTTTTTATTATTAATTTAGTAACAAAATTACGAAAAGGTTTGTACTATTTTTCATAAATTGCATTTGTTGGGGAGCTTTACCACCGCTTAAATAAAGAATCTCGTTTTTTAATATGTAATAGAATATCTTCTGTCATCCAAGATATAATCCAAGGTCTTGTATTGGGTTTTACATCTATAAATATTTTACTATTTTCATATACTTCGTTAAATTTGCTTTTTATTTGACTATATAAATTATTGCAATCGTTTGTCTGAAGCAAAGCATTCCAGTTATAATTTCTAATTGAAAAATCTATTCGTTTTTGTGATAAAATTGAGACTCTCCACCCTTTATTTATAGGTCGTTTATTAGTTTTATAGTATGGAATGTTCACAACTGTTGCAAAGTGGTCTGCAATGCTAAAGTCACAAACACATGTATGTCAGTTTCTTTATGTTTGCTATTATACCTAACAAAAATGTGATCCAGACATGTTCGTGTCACTTTACCATTTACTATAGCTTCCCTTGTAACGTCGTTTATACATTTTGTAAAATAGTTATTTGAAAGAGCATTTTCATAGTTAATATTGATGAAAGTTCATTGATAAATGATTGTTTACTAAGATTTGGTGGTCTATATATTGCTATTACATTGAGTATAGAATTATTTGGTAATGTTATTATACAGGAAATATTCTCGAACAACTTTGTTTCAAGTAAATTTTGGGTGAAAGGTAAAGTATCCCGAATATACAAGGTTATACCCCCTCCAGATTTTGATGTGCGACAGTAAATGCTATTCTAACCGGGAATGTCGAAAATACAAGTATCTTCTCTTTTTATTGAAGTTTCACATAGCATTAGAATATCTATATTATTCCAACAATTTTGGAGGTTAGCATGTAAAAAATCCCAGTATTTAGATATGGATCGAATGTTTAGTTGAAAACAAGTAAACTGACCTATATCATGGCCAATTTTATGTTCTTCCGTCCACTGTTTCAAGTCATTAGTCCTCCTGTGGATAACATCACCGTCGTCATCTATGTATTTATACGCCATGATCGATGGTGGCAAAGTCCTTGGAAAGAGCAGCTTTATAAGCTGGGCAGGTGTCATTGTCTCCAGTCGAATGTCCAGCGGGCTTGCCAAACCTGGTACAGGTAGCACATACTGGCTTGGCGGCAGCTTTTGGGCAATCTGTCGTGCCATGACCTTCACTTGCACAATGTCCACATATTTGCTGGTCCTTGCAGAACTTGAAGGAATGTCCGATCATTTGGCACTTGGAACACACTGTAAGCCCAATATAGTCACGAATGCGGCACATATTCCAGTCAACAAAGACCTTCCCTTGCTTCACCAGCACGTGGCGTAGATGGGCAGGCATTTCGTAGACCCAGTGGCATGTCGATCTTGTCCGAGCATCAGCTAGATGACTTAACTTGCACGTTTTCACTGTGGGTTCTAAGTCTGCTTTGTCCTGGATTCCCGGTTAAGGCACTCCTGAAGAAACACTCATCTGTAAGGTCACGACGAACATTAAAGAATATCCGAGTAGCCGAGTTTGCTAGACATGGGGTTTTGAATATTTTTTCCTCGTCTTCCCGAATAGCGGTTTAGATAACTACGCCTTTGTTACGGTTATTCCTTATACCCGTAACGCGTATTCCATGCTCAGATGGTCGAATCCAGCTTCAGAAAGATGCATATGCAGGCTTAGGGGTCCCAACACTAAGTCCTGTACGGGTGATTGGATGTCGTGGCATGTTCTTAGGACCATTTTGATCATGTGGGCAAACGATAGGCTTCCCTCCGTGGCATCAGCCACTCGACGCATCACTGGTCCCAGATCAGACTCTAGCTGCTGAATTTTGTCGAACAACTCAGTTCTTCCTTCTCAAGCAAGATCTGGGCCACTGATCCAAGAACACTCGTAATATTTCGGGACGCCTTGAGCTGCTGTTCTTTCGATACCTTTGACGGTTTTCCCGCTAATGTATCCTGCAAGGTTTTCAGGGATAATTTTGTACCTGAGAGTATTTTTTGTCCTGATGGATTACCGCGGTTAGGGTCGATATCCATCTCTGTCTCCTGGGCATCAGAATCTGATTCGTCCGTATATAGAGAAGCAATAGTGGGGCTGTTATTGTTTCGAGAATTCTTTTTTTTTCCCATATTCACATAAAAGCAAAAACTTTTTATTTGCTCGTAAGCTGAGATTTAATTTGTAAACAAGTGATTTCACAGAACTAAACGGTGATTGGTTAAAATGAGATCACTACACCAGTAGGAGCACTGAAAAGTGAGCTCATAAACAAGGTAGCCAATGAGCGCACTCTACCTTTGCAAACATTGCACCACTGATAAAACGAAAAGTTTCTCAAGACAAAAAACAGTTCAAAAATGCAAAAAAAAAACACAAGAGAGTAACACAACATATCAAATCGCGGTCGATTTTTACAGCGATAATAGTCTTTCTCCCGGCTGATAAGTTAAAACAATGAATCTTTCAATTGTAATCGATAACTTGACAGAGCGTCACGAGTTCGAAGTATTGTTGTTGTTCTATGATGTAATTTATTCAATAATGGTACATACCCATTCAAAAAGGCAGCCAGTGTTTAAAAACACACATCAAGAAACCATCTAATCAGAATCCTTTGGAGGATGAAAGGATATTGAAAAGTGCGTTCGATGATACAATCATAAAAAATGGGAATTCAATCCATCTTTAGACAGATCAAAAGCAATTTAGCCAAAGACAATATATCTGTCAAGCGAAGTTCCCGCGGGCGGCGACAGATGGCAGCGCCGGCAAAGGTCGGCTAAACTTTTTTCATTTAGAATAGCGCCTCCGCTAATGGATTAATATTATTCCCGCTTTTGTTAGGTATAGGAGTTCAGGTCGGTTCCCATGGAGAGATGTTTAGGGATTCCCATTTCCATAACCTCCAAAATAATTAATCATTAAAGGGAGTTGTGTGGTGTGTAAATTAAGCACTTTTCCGGTATTACCCTTTTTGGGAATGGCCCAATAGAGAACTGCAGTCCAATTTTTTTTATCAATAATGACGTTCAAACTTAAATACGAGTATATTTCGTTTTTTTTTTCTAAAGTTAGTTTTCATGGTTAAAATAATTTTCAAAGTTTTAATTTTTCAAAGGCCGCCAAAACGCTCCAAATCTATGGCACGTCGGTTTTTATCAGTTTTGAGGTTTGAATGTCAAATGTCAAAAGAAGGATGAGATTTACCGTACAAATTTTTATTTTCTATTTATGGTAAACCATAACTAAACACAACTAACAAAATTATGTACCTTTTTAGAAACTTTGACTCAAAGAATAATAATAGTATTGACCTTTAACATTATCATAATATCCGTATTGATAATTGGTTTAATCACGAATACCCTAATTTTCTAATTTCATGAATAATAGTTGTTTGTATTGAACAACAATTATAGAGCTTAAAGCCACCCAAATTAAGTTAACATTTTGCCAAAACTAAAAAAAATAAATATTTAAAATACAAAACAAAATCGAAGATATTTTTTTTCATATTAATCCAAAAATAGAATGCTCACTTGACGCAAGATGTTCCAAATGCAATCGTACCACCATAACACGGTGTTTTGATGTGCCGATTTTTTATTCACTTTTAAATAACGATTTATACATTTTACGTATAATTATATATAATTAAAGTTATGTATTTAGAATCGGCGTTTGCTGATCTATATGAATAAATCTTTTTAAAGTCATTATATCTTTCACTGTAGTTCCTTATTGCATGATAATTTTTATCGGTTTTGTTTATTTTTTATTTGTGTTTACAAAACAGCAGCAAATAATTTTTACTACGCAATTTCAAAATTTTTTAATATGTGCTGTTAATAATTTGCCCACGTGCTTTTACAGGAGTAATGTTGTTTACTCTAATCTTACCTTCTGCCTGATAAAATTATTGTAACATATATAGTTTGACGTGCCCAGAAAAGGTGCAATCAGTGTTATTGCATGGTAGTAGGAGATTTTGAAATATTGTCAGGTTATTCGTAACCAGAGAATATTTGAATTTCTTTTTTTAAAAAAAATGTTTTTGAGGCTAATTTTTTACTTGGAAAACATGTTTTTATTGGATAATATTCATAAAACATTTTATTAGCTGTCACTAGAAAACTATAAGGCAAGACGGAATATTTTTCGATCTAAAGGAAAGATCGTTCAATATTTATTTTTATTTTTATGTTATAGCAATTTCATCGCGGTTGGTAAGTAAAAACGCAGTATCTCCGTATCTGTAAGTAAAAACACAGTTCTTACGTTGAAGTTACTGCGTTTGAACCTACATCTGTGAACATGTTGTTTTTTATGTACCGTTTTTGAACTTTTTTTTATTAATGAAAAACATGGGTACATAATACAGTTAACATTTTTATATAACATAATTTAACAATGTACTCTCATCTTTCATTAAAAACATTTGCTTGTGGATGGAAGAGGAGTGTACATTAATTTTCTAATATTTATGGTATATGTGTAAACATTAATAGTTAGTATAATTTAATGTGCAGTTTTAAGTACATTGCATTATTAGTATATCTGATTATTAAAAAAATATGTATAACTAAATGTGGTGTCTAGAGACATTTGCATTAAGCGTAAGTATATTGTATCGTAACAAAGATAATGTTATTAGAAAGAAATACATAATATGTGTATATTTAGAATATTTTTGTTGTTGTGGAGAAAAACGATATTTCATATGACTAACTTAAGTGGTAACAGTTTTTTGGTTAAGAATGTCTTTAAAATATTTCCTGACAGAGTTCAACGTTTGTATTGTGTCAGTAATGCTTCTGATTTCTTCCGAAATAATAAACATTCTTTAATATCTCATCGCATACGTTTAAATTCTCCAACTTTCATATTGGAGGTTGGCTACCATCAAGACGGGCTTCATTGTAGATTCTGTAGCCAGCAGAATAACACTCGTACCAGTAACAGAAATTTCGAAGTCACGAGGTGTGGCATCTTCCTCTATTGAGTGTTCCACCAATCTTCTCCTTCAGTGAAGTGACCTAGACTGTACCCCTCAGATGTTGGCTAAGGAATGTTTATTTTATTTTCGTATGCCTTCGCCTAAGATAAAGAATATTTCCAATTATTTCTAATTGGAAAATATGAAACAATAACTGCCCTTTTTGGCAGTTAAATGCATATTTTCAAGTGCGTGATGAAAATGACGTTGCATTGTTAATATCATAAGTTTGCTATTTCAGAATGTTTTAGTAATGGTATATTAATATATAGTTTATATAAATGAGAGCTGTATAAAAATAACAGCATATACATAATACATGAATGAAAAAATGACAAAATTAGGACAAAAAATACATTTGGGAGGCCATTCAAGTTAAAGCCCGATCAAGGTTTTGATAAAGTCCATGACTTCAGACATGCCAAATGATATTTTTTGAAGGTTATTTTCATGCATCCTGACTAAATGATTTTTGAAACGACCAAAAAGTGCAAGGATCTGGCTTGAGTTAACAAGTATCGACATTCTGAACAGTAGAGAATGGTGCCCATAATTGATAGAGTGTTGATTAAGGAAAATCAATTCATTGTTTCTGAGTATATATCATATAATGTAGAACTAGATGAGTTGCAACAATGAAGGTGAGTCAATAATATATATACAATTAGTTATTTTTAAAATTCAAATAACATCAAAATATTTGCCACGATTTTCTAATGAAGAAATGTTTATAGTTTGTTCAATTTCAACATAGGAGTAATAGTCGCATATAAGAATTAAAATGTGACCACACCGACTGTAACGCTACCTATATCGGGCAGATGGGAAAGGCTTTGTCAACTAGATTTAAAGAAAGTGTAAGATATTATATTAAAAAAACACTTTTTCTAAATTCACAGAACATCTATTAGTAAATAATCACGTTCCGCTTGACAACAACGAGCCTAAACCCTTACATATATAAAGAAAGGGTTTTAGATTAAATTAACTTAAACAATTGGAAATTAATAAACGAATGAATGATCCTAATATAAAATTAATTTATATAGTAATTAAAATTACTTATTCCCACTTTTCAGTATCTTCACACTACCAAAACATTATTTCAGTAAATCATTTAAGGAAACATCGTCATTTAAATATGGGGAAAACACATTATAAATGCAAGTACCTCACAGAAGAGAGAAAATTATTCACTCACCATAATATTCCTACGTATTTTATAGGAAAAAATCCTGAAAAAAATCGAAAAAAAAGACAAAAAGTTTTGGAAAGTGATCCGGTTATTGGACTTTTACAAAAGCCCCACCAAAGTGCGATCAATCAATCGAGACACCGCGAAGAAAATTTTCAGTAATATTTTCAGTTTTTGAAATCCAAGCCGCAACAGACCGCCCTCCCGCCCGGACTTATAAATACAAAGTGGTAAAAACGGCTCACAATGTTCAACTTATATTAATTCTTGATGACTTTACACATTTAATATGGACGTTCCGTGGCGTGTGGACAATCTGCTTTCAAAATCACCCCGAGTGTTCCTTTCTGTGTTGACACGAGTTAATCTCCCGAGGTATGGAAGTATACGACTCTATATTACCGTACCTTAGAATTAAGTGGATCATTGTCGTGAAATGCGCTTTCCAACAAAGGCTTCAGTATGTTACAGCCTTGTCGATGGTGGCCATCTTTTCAGGAAGTGTCCTTGGCTTTCTTTGTACCGTACCCTGTACGTAATATTTCTCGCAGATCTGGCTTTATTCAGCTTTGCGGATGAGCCGAAGTCATAGTTAATTCATAGACAGCGTTATGACTAGCATATACTCGGTCGGGGATTTTGTGAATATGCTAGTAAAACATACAGATTCGTAAAAAGGGATACTGACTTTTGAGAGATTGACAACTTTTGCGTAGAAAAAGCTTTTGGTACTTCTGTGAGTGGGTGCGGATAATGTTTCTTGTACTCATCTTGTGAGGTTAGGGCTTTGAGGCAATGAACAAGTCCCGGCAGGATAATACGGGCAGGAACGTTTCACTTGAAATTGCTCAATTCCACATTCTTTGCCATTAAGCTGGCCATTTTCACGCAATGCAGTATTATTTTTAGTGGAAAACGCGGGCCTCGGGTAGACGCGAATTAGAAATTTATATTTTTTCATCTTCTTGGTATAATTGCTTAGCTGAATCGATGTTAAAATAACTGTAAATCAATTAATTGCACCGAGGAAAAAAAAGATTTCAAATATGTTTGTACTTTGAACAACAATAAAAACTTTACAACTCAATAAAACGTCTTATTTTGGAATGAAGAGGAAATCCAATATAATCAACTGTTTATAAAATGTAAATGTCACACGGCCGCTTTCACAAATAAACACTTACCAAGTATAATTTCTTCAAAAGATTGGTATTCACTTTATGGCGTCATTATTAATAAATGAAGTAAAATTTATAAACTTTTATTTAAATCAAAAGAATGGTTAGTTTCCAAAAACTGTTTTGTTTTCTGTATTCTATGTTTATCTTTTGTCTATAATTGAAATCATTATTTTTTAGTATTCTATATATTCCTGATGAAGAAAGCATCGCTTTCGAAACATGAAGATATGTATATATAAATAAAGTAGTGAATGCAAAGTAATTTTTAATTAATTTACTTACCAATTAATTTACTTAATAATGATTACGATTTTATTAGGTATCCACTAACTTGAGCATGGATTTTTGCACAAAGAAAATAATTTCTTTATTCTTCTATCGGCTACAATTAAGGCTATCTTTATCCCATGGCTACAGCCCTGAACCACCCACACCGGCAGCCTTGTTTTCGTAGGTAGTGTCTTTCTCCCCACAGTTTATATAATTCTACCCGTTTATTATCAGTTCGACAATCTTATATGTTTTTTTCTCCTCATGATGTGATCAAGATATCGGAGTTTTATTTTTGATATGTAGCACAATTTCGCAATTTTATTCTCTTTTCATGACGGATACTTTTTTGTTAATGTATGGAATAAATGGCTATAATATAAACTTATTATATTTACCATTTTTTTGAAAACTCTTCATTTTATAAAATGTTAATAATGTCAATATTGTGACAATATCCCCTTCACGCGGTGAATACTAATTTATTCATTCATGTACATTGGTTACAGGTTATATTACAAAATTACCTAATTTAACACTACTATTAAATCAGTATTTAGTGCCAAAACCTTGCAAACTCCCCCACCGTATTGAGATAGGACCGTACTCTCTCCACGGGGGATTTCAAATACAAATTTGAACGACTCGCTCGACGATACAAATAGCTTGATTTGACCTAGAATCTTACTATACGATACCCACGAAATGATAATTTAAAAAAAAGTGTTTTAATAAAGCCTAAAAATTCACGCGTTTCTATAAAATAGTAACATATTTAAAACCTACAATAAAATTGGATCGATATAAATAAGGATACGTTCAACAGAATCGCGATAAAAAAACCTGTATGAATTCTTTCAAAATTCAAAATATAAGGTGATTTCTTCACTTTGTGACATCATTTAAAATTAAATTAAAAAAACGAATTTTTAGAATTAAATTATTATTTATAAAATTATCACGAAATGCTTTGTTTAGACCACTGTTTAATATATAAATATCAACATGTTTCGGAAGCGAAGCTTCCCTCATAAAAAAGTATTTCATATTAATTGTATTAATAATGACGCCACTTGACATTATTATTTTTTAGTATTCCATATATCCCTGATGAAGAAATTATTGCTTTAGAAACATGTAGATATGTACATATTAATAAATTGGTGATTACAAAGTAATTTTTAATTCATGTGTTAATAATGATGCCACAAAGTGAATACCAATCTTTTGAAGTAATTATGTATAAATTATAGCACTCCTATTTCATTTCTATGTGTTTTGGGAAACGCGACAGTGGTTTTTATTTCAGGAAACAAATCAAAGGGATGTTTTTATTTTCGCGAAGTGTTAAAAGTAAAAAAATATAACGAAAGTATACGATCCGAGAAGAAAAGAAACGAAAATGTTAAATATATATTTCGGAATGGTATTCTAGACTAGCACACATTCGGTTATTGGAGAAGTTTTTATGGAGAAGTTGGAGCTCGTTGACAAAGCGCTCCGCGACTCGACAATGATGGCAGATGCTCATCTGAGCGGGCTTTTAAAACTTTCTCGGAAGTTGGGTTGGAGGAGGCAGGCGTAAACCACCTAGAGCGGGGGTGAAGATTACAAAAAAAAATATTAACAAGTCGTCCGCGACTTGATACGATGTAAAGGTGTATTTAAAATACATTTTTTTTTGCTTTTTCTTGAGGGTTGAAAACGAGAATAAATTCGTAACAAACATTTATAATTTTATTTCAAGAGTCAGAAGCAGATTAGAAGAAGAAAAAAAATATCCCGAAGATACACATAACCTTAAAAATATTAAAAAAACTCCTAATACCATTACAAGCTGAAAATGTTGCTGGACGAGAGGAATTGCACCCACAAGGCCTGGATGAGAAACCAATGCATTTGTGCACTCTGTTAATAACCGGTTGAACTTTTTTTATGCTTGTCACGAATGTTTAGCTTGACAATGTTACAATTTTCGAGTTATTGTCTTTAAAATTAATAATATCTATATAATTTTGACATTTTCAGGTAAGGCATAAAAAAAAATAACTATATATTATAGAATTTTTTTCATGGTCCTCCTCACTAGGAGTTCCTGTGCTGAGACGAACTAGGTTTTCAATAAAGGGGTTTCAGCGACTTCTAAATTTCAACTTCAAGGTTTGGGTAGGATATTTCCAGTAATTATATGACGTTGTTTTACGAATACTAGTCAGTTCTTCTTCTGTTAATTCCTTAAGCCAAGTTTTGCTGGACTTAATGCGATTATTGATTGAATTACTTTGTTTGATACTAAGTGGGAGTTTGTTGTAAAATTATGTGTTTTTTACGCATTACCTGCACTAACCATTTTGTTACAATCAAGAAGATTTGCGAAAAAGGCGACAAGCTAGTATGCAGCTTCGTTAATAGTCCACAGGTAGCGCACGAGCCGTTCCCAACTACCAAACAAGTCAATAAATAGTTGAACATTAATGAAAAGGTCTGATTATATTATTATATCAACAAATGATTTTATGCATTTTATTTTGACCCTTTGACTGCAACATTATTAATTTGTCGGCATAGAATATTGAACAGAAGGAAATGAGATTAAATATGTGAAATGTATAATTTAATGAATTCAATATTTCCTATCTGTCTGTTTGATAAAGAGACCATAGACTTTTTATCCCCAGACAGTTACAGCAATTCTTCAACAAAACTTTGGAATAAAATACCACTATCTATTCGAACATCGATATCGCTGCAGTGATTCCAGAACTTCTGGAGGGAATGGTTGCTGACTGCATAGTTAGTCGCACAACATCATAATTGGTAAATAATTTAATGGATATAATACCTTGTGTTAGTGATTTTGTAATTTTTATCTATTTATATTTATAAACTTTATTTTTTATTTATTTACGCCCATTACAGATTGTAACATGGACAAATAATATTGAAAAGGTACATATGTATTATGATAGATAATTTCAAAAGAAACAACATTATTTGTTTTAAATAGCCTGTCTCTCTCTACTCGATGAAAAAAAAGCACGTATGCCTTTAGTGTAACATTGATGTACCAAATATATTAACAACATCGAAGTATTTGTTTCCCAGATATTGCATCAGTCGCATAGGAGAATAATATTGGGACGCTGAAGTTGATTTGTCACAATAAAATGATACTGTCTTGTTCTGCCAGGTACATGAAAAGCAATAAAATATAATAGTTCAGGGGTATAAAACATTGAATTAACAATCTTAAATAAACATGTAAAATCGCAAATAATTCTATTTTCCGATAATTTTACTAAATTTGATTAATAAAGCAGATAATTGTAGTCTATGCATTTTCCAGGAATTCCTATTTTATTTAAGTGTAGAGATTTTATGTATCTTAAGCAACTTAATCTGATTTCAAGAGGCATTGCTGAAAACCAGCTGCACTCCGGGCCCCGGAAAGTATAGCTGGACAATGACCTTTTTATCAATTGTTGAAATTAATTTTTGTATAAAATAACTTATTAAAAACGAATGTTTAAATTATTTCATCAATAAATGTACAATTGCTTTGTGGTAATTACTCTTTATTAATAATATTAATTAAGTTTCCTTCATCAGGATACACAGTATGCTGTGCAATCGAAAGCATCGCTTCCGAAATTTGTTAATATTTATGTATTAAACAGTGATTTACACAAAATAATTCTAATTAATTTTTTGTTTTAATTTTTATTATTATTTGCTACTTGGGAATGGCGGCACTAGCTTCGGACTATGTGGACGAAGCTGTTGGAGCACGCGATGCTCTTGATGAGCATCCGGATAGTTCTACCGACTCTTGTAATGCTGGAGTTGAAACGCATTATGTTACCATGATTACAGGGCGCTGTTCGGCCTCCCTTGGCGATGCAGCGCCTCGCAGATGTTCGCAGAGGGAAGGGTTCGCTGCTTTGATGCGCAACAGAGTAGCCGGGACGAGTCAGCGCTACCGGAGATCGGAAAACACTCTTGTCCAGGCCGTCGCCCAGTGGCAGGGTGCGCCCGTACACCATATATGAAGAATTTCCTTCAAGCCACCGCAGCATAAGTCCTAACTATGTTTACTTTTTATTTTTATTTTATTCTCTGTTGTTTTTTTATATTCTATTTCTACATCATGTAATTTATTCAGATGTATTATTTTATATGGCAGACAGAGTATTGCAATCACCGCTTTGCTCAGCTGAAATAAACACATTTTTATTATTATTATTATTACAGGCAAATGTTACAATTAAGTCGACGTTTGTAACAGAAATGAGATGCTTATCTTTAAAAACATGGATCAAAACTTGACAATAAGAAAACAGGGGGAGAGACTGATAGAGCTTGTTTCTCGTCTAGGTTCGTTTGTAGGCTTTTGAATGAAACTTGCAAATATCTCCGGATTGTTTTGGTTAATCCTTTCTACGCGTTCCCTTTAGCGCCGCGTGTTTATTGCGAGGATCTCAGGCTAATAGGGGATGGAGGCATTCGGGAGGTACCCGAAACGAAAACATAAACAGGTTTACTTCCTCGCACCGGGAGTCAAACTTCAAACAGATTCCCACCATGTGGGTTCTTTGTCTGACTATGGATCGGAGTATTGTCTAATTTTAATAAATATTCACTTTGTAGTTTAAGCGCCCTTGATGGGATATATCAAGAAAATTGAGGTAAATTTATTACAATTTAAGGCTCGCAGATGGCGCTAATTCAAATATTTTAGAAAAAAAACTTTTGAGACGTAATGCTTCTAAATATTGAGATGAATAGTTTGTTGGCGGTTGAACATATGGAATATGAAAAAGAATAATTTGATATTGTAAGGTTATAGCTCAAGTGTTTCAAGAAGCTTATAATAAGGAAAGTCATATCCATGAATGGTTCAGTTGAATACCTAATTAATTTAGCGAAACTAGCCGTTAGTACCTACCTAAAGTAATTAAATAATTATAAATATTTTTAACTTTAAATAATAATTTAAAATAAATACCTACTCTTTTTTTACCAATAACCTTCCAATAAATATAACATCAATGACAAATAGAATTTAAGAAGTAACTGCAATATGCAGTGTTTTCTAATATTGTGTCCTGTGCGTGCAAAATCATATCTTCTCATGCGATAACTTTGTAATTTAACGTTTTAATCTGTAGTGACCTACCAGGTAAGTATGTTTCTGTATCACTTTGTACATGATAAGATAAACCCTAGGCACATACTTAAAAAATTAAAACAAAAACAAATCAAATGCTTCCCTCCCGTACCAGATATTTACTATACCTTTAATTAAAAAAAATAGATAATTCAGTTTGGATGGGTATTTTGGCCTCCAATCGAAAATTCAATTTTGTATGAAACAGGCACCGCAGCCGTTCCCCTTAAGTATTATAATTTAAATTAAAAAAAAAAGTTTTAAGCTACTTTATTATTTTTGTACATTGTCGACCAGTGTCGGTTGAACTCAACCTTCTTCAGGACCGTGAACATATAAACTAAATTAACATACAGAAATATATGACGAAGAAGACATTGAAAGTAGGGGAAAGAGACAGTATATCAAACTGTCGACCGAGCAGGGTAGTGAAAGGGGATGAAAGAGAACCTCCTTAAAGTCGGACTTTGGATTACCTCTAATTGTTTATTTGAAATTTGGCAATTAGTAATTTTTTTTCTAATGCTTCCAAGTTATTAAGGCGTAAATCTATTCCATTTTTATGTATAACTTGCATTTGGTTAAGTGTTCGACAAATTCTGAAAAACCTCTTTTATCTCTTTTCTTGAAGTACTTACAATCACTTTCTCAAAATGACTCCACAAGACGTCAGAATACTTCAGTGGAATAGCAGAAGCGCCATCTCCAATTAGGATGACCTCAACCGCCTTCTGCATTTACACTCCGTATCAAATGCTGCCGTCTCTGAGACTTTTTTCAAGAGGAAAGGCTGCGCTGCCTGTTTCATACATAATTTAATTTTGGATTGAGGCCAAAATAATTCAAACTGAATGATGTATTTTTTTAATTGAAGGTTTTGTAAATACCTAGTACGAATGATAAGTATTTTATTTATTTTTGTTTTAAATTTTAAATCTATTTGATATTTCATTACATTTTAAAAGCAGATGCGGTAAAACTTTTTTTATAAATCACCGTTAGCCCCATAACAATTGTTAAAGGTGCTTTTAAAATTGCAAAAAATCATTTTCTTTAATCGCCTATAATTCATAACGTAACACAAAAATAAATAAATTACTTCTAATCCCTAATGCATATTTACTATACTTTTTGAATAAAAAAATATATGGCCTCAAATCCAAAATTAAGTTTTGTATGAAACATGCCGCGCAGCCGTTCCTCTTAAGCCAGCTTAACTCTTCAAGGTGAGTGGCTACCAATGTCTGTGGCACGACGATGATGGGATGGGTGGTGCAGCCCTGCTCATCAAAAACTCCCCACCCTTCACCACTCTTTCCATTAAACCCTCAAATCCATCCTTCCAATTAGTGACAGCTACTGTCTCTAATATTACATTTATATCCCTCTACATTCCATCTTCTACCCCATTTGATCTTCCATAGAGGAGTTAAAAAGAACTACGGAAAACCTCAAAGACTCTGCTCCGGGCAGGGGTGAAATTCTGAACATATTCATCAGACACTATGATGACAGTTCCCTTTCCTACTTTCTCTCTCTTTTCAATATATTTCGGGATTCTGGTATTATTCTCCCAGACTGGAGAATCCAATCATTCCCATTTGCAAGAGTAACAAATATTCAAGTCTAGGTTCAACCTGTAGACCGATTGCTCTCTCTTCAACTCTTTGAAAAGTAGCTGAAAGGATGATTAAGAATAGATCAGACTAGTTTGTAGAAAAAAATAAGATCCTTTACCCTTTGCAGTTTGGATTTAGAGAAGGTAAAAGTACCCTTGATAACCTTTCCTCTCTTGTGACAGATATTAAATTAGCACTTTCTAAAAACGAAAATTGCATAGCAGTATTTTTAGACATCTTTTGAACATATGGAATTGTTGTTATCCCCATTCTACAATTTAAAAAAAATATTGGCGATCGGCGTTCACCCAAATTGGTTCAATTCATTATTAATTTGCTCTCCCAGAGAACAATTTTTGTAGATGGGTCTGAATCCTCTCCCCGCATTAAACACATATTCAAAGGACTCTCGCAAGGGTCTGTCCTTAGCCCGATTTTGAATAATATTTTTACTTTCGATCTGGAAAAATCTATTCATTTCATGTGCAATATACTTAAATATACCGATGACTTAACGTCCTACAAAATATCCCTCAATCTTTTCATCGAAGCATCAGCAATCAACAACGCTCTTAGAAAACTCTTGGCGTGGTTAAATAGTAATGGCCTTGAACTTTCTCCTTTCAGCAATGTTGTCATCTTCACTTGTCGAAAGCTTCTAAATATTCAGGTGAAATTTGGCGAGGAAGTTATCTCTATCTCTAAGGGAGTTATGTTCCTGGGAATGTTTTTGGACTCCAAGCTTAATTGGAACTCTTGGAAAATGTGAAAGCAATATCAATCCCCCTATATTTCTGTCTGGAGTTGGTTTCTACTTTAAAACTTCTTTATAATGCCTTCATCTGAAGCCATCTTGATTAGGGATCTTGCCTGTTTGATTCTATATCATCTTTAAATTCTTATAAATTATATAAGATCCAGTCTCTTCATCTTATTCTAGGAGCAATGAAATCTTCCCCAATAAACTCAATGCAAGTAGAATCCTAACCTAACCTAACCTAACCCCCCTTGCATATAAGAAAGCGATGCCTAGCAGAAAAATATATTTTCAAAACAATGCTCAATAACATCCTATCCCTTGATTCCTAACCTTCAATCTTTTAAGTATGGTGTTATTTCAAATCCATTTTGGAAAAAAACATTCCCCCCCTTCTCTATGACTGCTATAACTCTTTCTTGGATATACCCATCAACATCTATCGTAATGAATCTCTTCTCTTATTCTCGTGTTCCTATGAAAGCCTTACGTTCTATCCCAAGGTTCACCAGTTTATAGGAATAAGCAAAAAAAAAAAGCAATTCAGCTCATTTAAATAACGTACAATTTAACAAAATTATTGAAAACAATTGGCCAAACTATATAAAATTAATCACAGGTGGTTCCAAACTAAGTCAGGATTCTCATTACGGGACCAGTGTGTATGTTACATGCAGGGAAATGAGTCTCCCATACAAACTTCCCAAAGAATGCTCCATTTTTTCAGCTGAATGCATAGCTATTGTAGAAGCACTGCAACTTGTCAAGTCGCACAATATTAGAAATGCTTTCATTCTTTCAGATTCGCTTAGCTCACTACGAAAAAATACGTTCATCCTCACTCAATTCTAATAGCGATTCCCTAATCTGCTCTATCAAAGACCTCCTGTATTCCATTTCGCTATCACATATGTCAGTGGTCCTGGCCTGGATTCCAGGACACCTAGGAACAACTAGGACATCTGGAAACGAAATGGCGGATTCCATTGCTAAGGAAGCCACTGTTCACGGTCCGCAAATGATATTCCTGTTCCAGTTAGAGACTATTTCCCTATTCTAAAAAAGTATATACAAACTCCAATGGTCCCCTGAATGGAAAACAAATCTCTAACAAAAGGTCATCAGTACTCGTTAATACAAACTTTTATTACTGTCAAGTCCTGGTTTCATAAATACACTTGCATGCCAAAAAAACATATTTCTTCCATAACTCGAATGAGACTAGGTCAAACTTCTTGCCTTAGTCATCCCGCCAGATTCCACATAGTCAGCTCGCCTTACTGTGATTGTCGGTCAGAGGACCATAATTTGGACCATAATTTCTTTGAGTGTCTTATCAATGACCAATTTCCAAACTTTATGTATGAATTGGTAAAACTTAAAATTGAATTCCATACCAGTATTTCCTGCCTTCTAAGTCTCAACTCCTCCCAAATTATCATTTTATTAGCAAAGTGTATTTATAAAAATGACATTAAAATTTAAGTCATCACACACATTTGCACTAACTCATTTGCTACAATTTTATTTGATCAAATATTATATCCTGTTTAAAATTAACTAATTTTCAGACCAATCTGTAGTATTAAGATCTAACCGTTTAAACATGGCCAAGATCGTTCTTAATGGGTGAAAGTCAGAAAATAACAAAAAAAAAAGATATGTAGAATACTAAAAAATAATAAATTTTAGAAATCAGAAAGGCGTTAATAGTCAATTAAATATAATTAATAATAAATAAAAAAAATTTAAAATAGCTATCTCTTGAATTTATTTTCATAATAATACTAATAATAAAAAAATCATTTCTTTTTTAGTTTCTAATACAAATTTGTTATTCAATGTTTTACAATAATTTTTGATTAATTACTTACTTAAATTAATCAATTTTTGTTTACGTTTATAATTTGTCTATACTTTACATTATTATTTTTTATTATTCTATATATTCCTGATTAAGAAAGCATCGCTTTCGAAATATGTTGACATGTATATACGAGTATTAATAATGTTGTGAATACAAAATAATTTTTAATTCGTTTAATAATTAATTTGTTTTTAACATGTAAATATCAACATGGTTCGAAAGCGAAGCTTTCCTCATCAGGATACACAGTGTATTGATATCCTATAATTTATTAATCATGACGCCAAAAATAACTACAAATCCATTGAAGAAATTTAAATTAGACGTTCAACGTACTCGTATATACTAGTATGTAGCATGATAGAATAGCTGCCATTTTAGAGATAAAATCTCTGAAGATTTGTCAAATTGTTTTAAAAAAGAGCAAAGTAAATTTACCGCTATCCTACTCGATTTCCCGTGGGAACAAAATGAATTTATTATTTTCATAATTTTTCACAGTAATTCGGGTTTTTAAGGCTCCATGAAATAAAATTAATATTTAAGTTAATTGATTTCATTCGTCACAGACTTCTCACGTTGTATGATATATCTTCTTCATATATAAAAATGAATGTTTGTCTGTCTGTCCTCGATTTTCTCAAAAAAATACTTTACCGATTTCCCTGAAAATAGCACAGTTTGTTCTTATTAGTGCCGGAGAGGTTCAGAGAGTAGTTTGAATGAGATCCAATGTTTAAAAATGTTGCTATAACTTTTAAAATTATTATGAAAAATATTTGAATTGGGGATAATCCATAGATTTACCACTCTGGTTATCCACAGATTACATATTCAAAATACGAAGGTTTGTTTGAGGTAGAATATTAAAAAGAAATAGAAAACACAAGTGGGTACCTACTTAAGAACTTTATTATTTAGATACATTTAAAAAAAATGTTTGGAATGAAATTAAATTTTAAAATGAAATCTTCTTTCTTTCATTGTTTAAAGATAGTACTAGTCGTCATAAGGTATTACTTTCGGTGTAAAATAAATTATGGCACCAAGAAAAAAAGCAGAAATTCACAACTATATTAAAAATCCAGAGCTAGGCCGGGTACATACATCAGCTAGTTATCAATATATTATTGTACAAATAATTTTAGTGGAAATTTATCTCATTTAGCTGGTTTATTACAAATCAGCAGGTACTCACCGAGTGGAAATAATTTGGAAATTCAGTAACACCGAACATCGACACCCTTCCGAATCGCATAAAATCAAGCTGCTTTAGCAAACATGCAAACGGGGATTGGTGTGATACGCCAATAAATGACTATTTTATGATATGATATCCCTTCCCCACGCTCCAGATTTACATGAAGCTGAAATTCAAATGGGGCGTTCAACTATAATTTATGTTTGGACCGTGAACCCCGGGGCGTGGCGCTGCATTTTTCCCACATATCCATTTTTTTTTATTACCACAATCTTTTACTGATTTGCAGAAAGGTTTAACTAAATGTTTACGTAAAACATAAATAATGAGCAATAACCTTTTTTTGTAATTTATTTTTTATACTTATCTAACAGTTAAAAAAATTTAAATTTCTTCTAAATATTGGTATTCACTTCATGGCGTCATTATTAATAAATGGAATAAAAATTACTTTGTAATCACCACTTTATTAATACATGTCACCATGTTTTGAAAGCGATGCTTTCCTCATCAGGAATATAGAGAATACTAAAAAATAATAATGTCAAGTATAGACAAATGATAAACGTGTAACACAATAATGTAAGAACTTTATGTGCACGTCTTGTGAAATCTCGGCTCCGTATTGCATTTGTGGTGCAATCTTGACTTGCTATTGTATTTGTTGTGTAATATAGACTCTTGGCTGAGTGTTGTGAAATACCAGCTCTCGGCTTGGTTATTGCGCCTGTTGTTCAATAATTTTTATTTGGTTAAAAGAAATATGTTTAAATTAATCCACCCTGTAGACATGTTCTATACAATGTGCATATATGTGGGATCTTATTTAAGATTAAAGAGTTTTTGTCAAACCATCCAACAATCGCCAGATGAGTCCAAAATAATAAACCGAGTAGTGCTGAACCGGAAATAGCATCAAAATAATGTGTTCTCATTGAAATTTAATTAATAATGATTGTACGATAGATATTCCTGTTATCCCCGGAGTGATGTTAGGTGGAAGATATTCAATTACAGAACAATATCAAGATGGCTAGTTATCAGTGGCGTGCGATTATCTTTCAATGAATTTCCAGAACAAAATATTCTGAAAATATTTCATACAGTCGTTTTAAAATCAGCTTTTTTCTTCTATTTTTATGTGATACCTCACAAGAGCGCCCCGTATGTACAGAGCACGTGCAGGGTAGGTATATCTCTACCCGGTTGGGTAGCGTCGTGAGGCAGGTTAAGGAGGGGTCTGTAGGATGAAATTTGTTAATGCGGGCTTTGAAGAGGTCCGTATTAAATGCTGGAGGAAAGACAGATGCCAGTAGCTCGTTCCACATACGAGCCAATTTACACAAAACGAGTCGGCGAAACGACCCGTTCTCATGAAGCTGACATCAACCGTGAACCGATGTTCCGCTCGTAACCGTAGAGTTTCACGCACGTGCACTGGCGCGGAGGGGATAAATGCTGCTAGCTCCTTAGAGCAGGCTCCATTGAAATATCTGTAGAACAGACTCAGCAGACCTACATTGCGTCCGCGCATCAGAGATGGCAGTCGGTCTGTTAAAAACGGTTTGTCAACCAGACGAACGCTCTCCTCTGCACAGAATCAAGCAGGTTAATCAAGTATTTGCGAGCTCCAGCCCAGAGGTGACTTCCAAATTCAATTGTTCAAGCTTATCGTCTTATTTTAAAGTATTTGGGATAGACACTATATACGAGTATATACTATACAAAATATAATTATTAAGATTGACTTAGTTTAAACCAATGTTTTTTAATATCTACATGTTTCAGAAGCAAAGTCCCTCATTGGGATAGACACTATACGAGTATATTCTATACAAAAATAATTATATTACACATCATTATTTTTAGTATATTGTTTATCCCGATGAGGTGAGCATTGTTTCTGAAACCTACAGATATCTATATATTAAAAGCAGTAGTGTAAACAAAGTAAATGTTATTTATTACATTAAAGTATTTCTTATAATAATTTCTTAAAACGATTGGTATATAATAAAGTGTATTTTTTAATTAATTTATTTCTTCAATTTATTTTTAATAACTTTTTGAAGTTTATAAACCTCATTGAATAATGTACAATGAGATTAATAAACTTCAATAAGTTATTAAAAATAAATTGATCTTTCTAGACCTGTAGAAAAGTCTATAGATGTCTCATATCAATAAAAATCGGATAGGTATATGCGAGAACTTTGTAATCATCATAAAGATAGCAGTCAATTGAATTTGAGGTATGATATCGATGAAGATGCCGTAAATTGAACTTCTCTCAAGAGCTTAGTCGGTAAAGCGGTTGTCCCGGAAAGACTGAGGTCCTGGGTTTGAGTCCTAGATGTGACTGATACCTTTTTTTTATTTTATGTGGTTTTTCGGTTTCGTGTTTCATTTAGGATATATTAATAATACCTTCCCAATTCATAATATATTTCTCATTAATTTATTAGTAATGACGTCACAAAAAATACTACAAATCTTTTGAAGAAAATATTTTTCTATATAAAAAAATTATGTTTATGTATTGCGTAATAATATTAGGTATCAATATTTCAAATTAATTAATAATCCCCCGCGGGTTAAAAACAATTTGTTTATTTGGAACTATTTTTAAAATTCAGGGAAATGTGTTTTTCTGGTTTCGAATCGGTTTATCAAATTATTAATCATGTTTCTAGCAATAATTTCCCACCGGGTTTTAAACCCAAAAAGAAATATTAACTGTTACATTAGCAATCACATCATGGTGTAGATATTGCTAAACATTTATGTGAAGAAAAAAACCACCAAATATTTGCGTTGGTATACAAAACACATTTTAATTTACGAAAACTACTCACTCATCGATTCTCTAGAGACTTTTAGCAAACAGTATCAAGTTAACAAGCCACAAAATGCCAGGTCATGTTCCCAAAGCGCCATGACGCAATAAAAAGAGAAAACTTTCGGAATTAGGCACAGGCAGTCAACAGCGATGAAATTAAATTTACACCGGGTAAATATGAAATTTGATGTTATCATCGGATGACGGCAAAAGGGTAGGTGTTGCCAGGCCCATGGATTGTTAGGCGGTTCGAAAGACGATATTTGGTGCCTGGCAACACTGATGGACGAGATAATTAGTGGCCGGAAAGTCTATTTATTCGGATTTTTTGTTTGCAGTCCGCACCCCGTTACTGGATATTGTGGACTGTACTGCGGACTGTCGGGCAATGGTGGAACAAACACATAATTAAACATAAAGGGTAAACAAACACCAGGACGCGTGACAGAAAGAGATAAATGAATACTGAAGAAGAACGATAAAAAACATAACGAGTTCTAGAAAACATTTTTGTCTTTTGTACAACACGTGAAATGAAATAACGAGTAAAAAAAGAGAATAATATTTAAGTATAAAGATATTATGTATATGTGTTTTATAGGTACTGGCTGATGATATGAGTATTAAAATAAGATAATAGTATTGAGTAATATGATAAGATTGAGTTACCTAGCACTCAGCTTTATGAGCCGACGACTAAACTCAAGGATGCAGCCCGAAGAGGATTCAGCAAATAGTTAATAACTTATTAAATATATTTTATTCAGTAAGTACAAAAAGTAACGTTAGTAAATTGTTTATAACTAAATGTTGTCCTTTTTCCTTTCCTCGGTTAGGGTTTTTATTTCAGTTGAGACTTTTTCCCAAAGAGCACAAATAATGTAATATAAACTCAGTCAAGTACGTAAATAATTTAAGGTTTTACGCCGCATTCATATAGTTAGGTTTAATTACAAAAACTCAAATAAAAATAATATTATCTACCTACCTCTACATTCACACTGAGAACCCACGATTTAAGGGTGCAGTTCATATTTAAAATTACATAAAGAGGTCTTGTAATGTTCACAATGTTAAAACAACCTAATCCACAATTAAAACATTCATTGTGATTAGATATTTAAAAAAAAAAATCAGTGACAACATTATTATATTATATGAAATGATTCTGCTAGTAAAAATACATTGAGAATAGGACCAATGAAAACACGAAAACAAGAGACAGTTAACAAAACAATTGTATGTTTTGCGTAGGCTGTAAATGACATTATTTTGTTGGTTAAAACAGCGCAATAAATCAAGTAAAAGCTTGTCTTCATAACTAGTAAAACTCAGCCAATAGCGAGCGAAAAGCTCCGGCGAATGAAAATGTCCATATAAATCATTTATCGAAAAAGTTCAATAATTCTGGAATTTTTATTGCGCAATCCTTCTGGAGCAAAGAATTCCTGCCCAGGGCGAATGTCCAGTCCGCCGGTTTTCATTATCCATCAACATAATGCCAACATCATATTTCAGCCTTGAACAAATGGGGGTATCGCCAATTCCAGTTGTCGTTAGTCGACGTCATCGTTTTCCGATTTCCAGGAGGAAGTGTGTTATTGGAAAATGGATTCTGGCACATTTATTTACCAGCTACCGATTTGCGGAGGACTCGATATTTTACAGCCAGCTTTCATTCGCCCCCTGACAGACGCTCCTAGCAAATTAATGATTTTGTTCCGAGTGCCTCACCAGTACGTGCGCTCCGTCATGCGACGCCGGTAGATATTTCACATCATTCAAATTAGGTTTGCTTTAAATATAATTAAATTCTTGACTAAACACAAACATTCAGTCATATCGACAACAAAGCAGAATCCATACGATAAACTAAGCTGGCTAAACAGCTAAACTAAATCAAAGTAAATTAAACTAAACTAACCTATTGACGGCCACCGTGATTGGCTACGAATCCACAGGTCAGAGGTTTAAATCTTAGCGTTTACAGATAAATTTAATACATGTGTTTTGGGTTATTTCACAATTAATTCGTTTAAATTATAAATAGCGTATTTACAACACGTTCCGGAGTGGTAGATGTAGAGACTCTCAGTATCGCCCTTGTAAAAGACCACGATCCAGAATCGAAACGTTAGTTGAAATGGATTTAGCCATGTTTGGTGACCAGATCTCAATAGCCATGTACTTTTCATCGTTCCTTTCCCCATCTTCTTCCCTTTTCCCACAACATTCAGAATCTCAACGTACCCCAATTGGCGATGCCATAGTCCAACTGGCTGCAGACGGTTGGGAACAGTTAGGTGTCTTCACATAAAAAAGCCGTCGATGTTAACTAACCAACTAATTACCTCGGCGTTAGGTAGAGAGGATAGACCCCCAAACACCTCTATCTCGGCACACTCTACTTGCTTCATACACATTCATATATCTTCAAGTTATCAATATCGCTAGAATGCCTGGATATGCTTAATATATCGATAATTTTATAAATACGATTAAACCATTGCTTTTCAATGGAAACACTGACATATTTTATCGAGGTATGGCGTAGTAAGTCGCTTGTCATTTCAAATGTCAACGCCAAATAATTTGCTGATTGTTTTTAACCAATAGTCATCATCGGTGATATCGAGAATAGCAGTCGAAACTCGATTTTTCCATACCAGTTTATTAAAAATAGACAATATTTTTTTATTTCTTTGCGAATTTTTTATCGATTTGTGGACAACTTTGTATCGGGAGCGAACGGGATCGATAAATTAATGATACTTCAGTCGATGAAGTTTGTCAAGCAATTTATGGTCGAATTAATCACCGATAATGTTGATAAAAACCTTTATCCAGCCAATGTTGATATTAGTAGAGGCACGAGTTAAAAGTTTACGATGACCTCACGTGCTAATACATGTGGAAAGAATTACTTTACACATTCCTCTATGGAACGTAACCACTCAGGTTAAAACACTACTTTACCCAGTTTTATCACTGTTTTAAATTATGGATAGTGTTTTACGTTGTTGGAATAACACGAACAAGTGTTTGTTTTGACCGTATTACGTTTTCAAACAAGTGGAATAACGATAAAAAAAAATCACGTCACCGCAAAAGTGGAAAAATTACTTAATGTTTTTTTTTTAAATCGACTTATTCGTTTTTATGTGAATACTGCCCAACTGCTCCCAATCGTTTGGAGCCGGTGGGAATATGGCACCAACAATTGGAGCATGTTGTGAGGCTGGTGATAGTAGAGAGGAGAAGATGATGGAAATAGGAAGGCGGCGAAGTTTTTACAGAGGCTATACTGAACCGTAGAAACCGAAGCGAGGGTGTGTTAGAATCGGTGACCGGATAAATCAACACATGTATGAATCGGCCCACTTTTTAAAAATACTAAAAGAAACGTAAAAAAAAACTATCTCGAAAACGTAATCTAACATGAAATAATTGATATTTTTTTTAATGAAAAAAATAATGATTATATAGGTTAGGTTAGATTAGGTTTTTTGTGCAGTTTTTTTGTTCTTGCATTTTCAATGACTTTATATCATTTGTAAAAAAGTGTATCGATTCATATATGAATTATCACGGAACCGTTAGAATCATGTTTATTACTGCGAAAATCCGTTTGGAGATGTACAGCAAAAATGTCAAACTAACCATTGCGCCGTTTCCCCCACAGGGGTAGGCAGAGATGACGGACCGCCAAACAACTCGATCTTGGCATACACTTCTTGCTTCATTCACATTCATACAACGTCTCATACATTCCCTTCTGTTATCCCAACTTCTGACATGGCCCGATTCAAGTATTTGATTCATTTGATCGTGCCATGTCTTCCTCGGATGTCCCCGACTTCTTATTCCATTCATATTCGCGTCATATATTCTCCTTATATGCTCAAACCATCTAAGCGTATATTTCTTAATCTTACTCAGTAAGCTTTCATCAGCCTTGCATTCTTAACGAATCTCAACATTTTTTACACGATGATACATAGTTTTACCACACATTGGTCTCAGAGATGTCATTTCTACAGCATTCGGTCTACTTTCATCCTTCCTCTGCCAGTTCCATGCCTCACTGCCATACATCAGGGTTGGTATCAATACTCCATTCTGGACTGCTAGCTTCTGCACTTCATATTGATAACATATCAATATGTAATCTTTATTGTGATTGGTGATATATTATAACGTTAGATGCATGTATTATGGATCCCGATGAATATGAAGACGAACTGAAATACTTTCTTCAAATGGTACAAAACAACTTTGTGGAGTCGTATCTATTAATTTAATTATAATTACCATGTTTAAAACCATTGTATTTAATATATAAATATCTACATGTTTCAGGAACGAAGCTCCCCACTTCAGAATAAACAATTTACCTAATATTAACCGATCATGCTCGGTTTTTTTCGCAAAAAAAAACTAAAAATATCAGGTTAATTAATTTTTTATTTAAAGAGTTTACATAATTTAAAAGATGTCCAGTTCAAAACAGAACCAATAAAAATTTAAAAATAATAGTAATAAAAAAAAACAATAATGATAAAACAAATTTAAGTATGATAAATTACACGGAAGAATAAATTCCAGGATCTAGGTAAACCTCTACGAGTGTTAAGTGGCAACTGGTGAGCTCAATTCGATTATTAATCTTACGTAACGCAAACGCGTCGAAACACGAGAGCAGTGCTCGGGTTGGCGCGATACGACACATGCGCCGCCCGCGAACACTGCTCGTTCAAAAGCATGAGGTGGTGTGAAAATAAATTAAATAGACTAATTTACTTAAATTTTAAAAATTAAAATTAAATAATATTTAATTCACCATTAACATTTTTTGTAATTATTATTAATTTTCATGTTAAATATAGTGATTTTAAAAAGTGCAATTATTATTAATTTATTGAAACAGTTTCGTTGACCTTCCATGACGTCAAAGTTCACCCTGTTAAAGTATTAAGTGAGACATAAAAACAGAATTCCTGGTTAGAATTATTCAACAATTTTTCTCGTTTTCGGAAAACTAATAACGGCCGTAGTCAGAAAATTCCACCGTCGCGCTCCGATAAAATCTTTTTTGATCTCAGGAACAACATTATCGAGGACATAAAACCGAGCATTCCCGCAATGTTTTCCTTCAACTGTTATTGGCAGTATCCAGCACGTCCCAGCAATCAGCTATATCAACTGGCACGAAGTAAAAACACCAGCTAAACCTCCCAGTTCATTCGTTGGAGCTTAAAACCACTCGCACCCTTTTACCGGTTAGTTCCAGTAAATTGTAACATTTCGGGAGTGTTTGTGCAAGTAGTCACCAGGCGAGACGGTGTGAACTGCTTTATTTGAAATGCCATCGGCCGAAAGGCAATGGTACTCCCGGGAGCTAAGCGCCCTATTCAACCATTTGAACCGGGGCTGGTACATATTCAGCTGGCTGCAGAGAAGTGATATTGCATGGATCCGGCTCCGCAGTTTAATCTCCATACAAATACTGAAATCTCTCGTCGCCGAATAAATGACAAGTGCTGGAAAGGGTGAGCGAACGGTTTTCCACAATTTCAACAGATTTGTCAGCGCTAATATTTACATCTGTAATTAATTTAACGCTTGTGATTGATGAGGTTAATTTGATTCGTTTCTACGTTTTACAGATGATGCAGCTGTCAGACAAAATTTAGATGTAAAGATTGAATAATTGAAGAATCCAAGCTACGAAATAATATTAATTATTCCTGTTTTAAATTAGAAAAACATGTCTACATCACCTTTTCCATGCTAGTTATAGACACCTGTTTTTATTAAGATTCACACCATTCGAAAAACAACATAATTTAGTTTTATTGCTTTTTAAGTTATAGTATCTAACGTAAATAGGAAACACGTGATAAAATACCAGGGTAAAATGTAATTGGGAATTTTGTCGCAGACATCCAAGACGAACTCTTATCACCCCGATGTGTACCTATTATAACACAATAGAATAATTTAAAGACCTTCAATTTTTAATTATTTTTATTGAGATTTAAAAACCTCATTGTAATATTTAATAATTGAAGAAAATAATATTAACATAACCTAAATGAAAAATGAAAACGGAAAAAACAACAGAAAAAATAGCTACCAATAATATGGGATTAAAAATATTCACAAATCTTGAATTTGAGATAAGATATCGATAAAGATGACATAAATTGAACTAGTCTCATTAGCTATGTTGGTAAAGCGGATGGTTCGAGTCCCAGGTGCGACTGAAATCTTTTATATTTTCTTTAAAAAAATAAAACAATAACTTTGTTTTACATCACTTTTATATATACTTTAGCCGACCGGGTTTCGCTACTACCGTAGCTTCTTTAGGGCAGTATACAACTAAACATAGTTTAGTTATCTACTGCCCTACAGAGTTGTATACTGCCCGGTCGGCTAAAGTATAAATAAAAGTGATGTAAAACAAAGTTATTGTTTTATTTTTTAAATTATAATGTCACATCATCAAGTTACCGCTTCATATGAAAATATTTTTTATTTTCTGTTGTTTTTTTCCGTTTTCCTATTTGATTTAGGTTATTTTAATATTATTGTCATGATTAAATTAAAAAATCCATTAAAATGTACCTGGTTACCCGTAGTTCATATACGTGCAGGACAAAAACTGTTATAAAATTCATATTAGCAAACGAGACGAAAATCACAGGGAAAAAACAAAAACAGGAATAACCATCTGTTTAAATGAAAGCTGACACGAATGACTTATATATATAATTTAAAAAAAACATTATTTAGTAAAAAAACATAATGTAATCCGTCTTCCAGAGGGTAATAAACCAACCCGAAAGTAGTTTTTAAAAACATAATAGTAAACAGTACCGTCAGAAACAAAACAAATTTCAAGTCACAAATAAAAAGAATATTAGAAAGCAGGGGAACTCACTCCTGACATCGATACTATATATACCATAGATTTAGTATTAATTGTGCCAGCCTGATAAACTTAGATCAAAATAATGTGAAAATAGACAAAACATAAACAGTTATTTATTAAAGTGGGTAAGTAATTATTCAAAAATGTTAATAAAAATTTCTATGTTTATTATTTGTCTATACTTTACATTATTCTTTTTTGTATTCTGAATATTACTGATGAAGAAAGCATCACTTTCGAAACATGTTGATATGTGTATATTAATAGAGTTGTCAATACAAAATATTTTTTTATTCATTTATTAATTATTATGTTGTTCATTTTATTAATACTCAATTATTTATCTTATCTCATCACCTATGGTTATTTTTAGAAAACTTTTGTAATTTTTATATGTTTAGGTTATTTATTTTTATTTTTTTAGTATACTTTATAACTCAAGGAGGTATTGGATTCGAAAATGTAATAATTAAGTAGTGGTTTATATAAAATAACTTTTAATCATTTTTATTTTTGATTTATACAGTGTAAGAAAATGGATTGGTTTTAGGAAATTGCTACCCGTCAGTAAAGACGTGCATATAATACAGTATGAAAAGAATGTGTTTGTGGAAGTTGGAGAATTGCACTTAATTCCTACAAATTTTCGCGGAAAACATTGCTCAAAAGGCTTGGGTCTCCTTTTATTTATAACGGTATGAAGACACTCGTGACGACATTAGTCCTCTGTGAATTATTGACGATTGAAAAATCAACTCCGCCGGAACAGAACCATTCCTTGCATGCAAATTTTAAAGTTCCAGATGAATAAATGGGACTGTGAAAATGCTCCGAATTCTAGACTGACATTGGGAAGACTGATGAGAGAGCGGGATCCCAGCAAATGAACGAGGGCTCTCGAGGGACGCCCGTCACTCCGCAGGCCCCGGCCCACATATGCCGGTGGAGTACGCTACTGGAATATCAAACAGCCCCCAGATAACTATCATTTTGGGGTTGAACGAAAAATTAGGGCACTGCCAGAAATGAATGATTCAGTAGGTAAATTTGCGCCAATCCCCGAGGTCAGAGTTCGTGCCGCGAAACGAACTGTTGTACCACTCGATCCTACCATCCGCGTGAATAAATATCAGGGAACAATAAACATATAGGAGAAAACATAAAACATCGAGTTTCGCGTTGAATTTATAGATTGATACTTTATAAAATTAAGTTAACAATTTACTGGGCTGGGTTTTTGCACAGAACCGCCGAGAAAGCTTATTCTTAATTTTATTTGTTCCCTTTCTTTTTATCTGAACTTTTGTTTCTTCCAAAGTGAACTTTATTTGTTTTATTGACATCTTAAATATTGTAAGGGATCTACGGAGCTCTGCGCCTGCTAGATATGTGCCAGTTTCAACCCCCTTTGTTTATGTTGTATCCTGCTTGGAGGGAAAACATGTTGAATATAAATTTTTTCACCCTCAGGTTGTAAATTTTTGATCGCCGAAAAGAAATTTACTTTAATACGGAAATGTTATTGAAAGTGAGAAAGTATACCTTGCATTATTTTTTTAGTAGCTCAGCTACCCGGCTTTGCTCTGGAATAAACTTTCGGTACCTTTCAGAAAATAATGCACCCTTATTTTTTTTTTTTACTTATGCAACAGTTAAATGATATGAAACATAAAAATTGGCTGCTTATTATAGTATTTCACACTTTGATGGATGTTTCAAAGCTCAAAGTGAGTTTCAACATTTCCTTTAGTGATTAATTAAAAATATAGCGTCTTATTTAACCATTAGAATGCTCTCGCGATCTAACACTTCCGTAGTGTGCTGAGGTTAAATTTGCGTGCGGAGTCTATATTCGTGAATAACTTACTTGCTTTTAGGAAAATTATATTTATGTAAATTGTACCGTCTTACCAAATAATGCGTTTATGTATTTATAAAAAAATATGTATATTTATCATAAACAGTTTCCCCAGAATAGGAACTTATATTCATAAAATAGTTTTTTTGACGTTGCCGATCAGATACGCCGGCGTTCAACGGATACAAATTTGACGTTTCGAACGAGTGATTTCGACGCTCTAAAAATTTAATTATTTTTCCTAAGTTCCATAGCTTATAACGAAAATTATTTTGCTAGCTAAAAATAGTTGTTGTATTTTTTCGGCATTCACTATATAGCAATTTCTAGACATTTTGTTTGGAAGTTTTAATTTACCATGTACTTTTGCTATTTTTGGATTAATAAATTCGCTACCGGTTTCAACACAACCGTGCCATTGACGAGCGTTCTTAAAACTAACTTAAATTAGACGAGTACAGAAATTAGGTGAGGGTAGAGGGAGTGGTGATTTGGAGGGGGGGGTGGGCGGTGGGAGGAGTCAAAGTTAATAGGAAACATGGTTAGTAAAGGTGATTTACAGGGAGCTATTATCTTGTTTACTAAATTAATTTTAGATTTAATTTTTTGTTGATTTCTAAAGTTTCTAAGGAGCATAATTTAAAATATCTATCAACATTTGAACATTTAAACATTCAAATGTTATTTTCTATTTTTATATTGAGGGAGACATCAATATAAAAATAGAAAATATTGTTATCTCTTTCTTAATATCTCATCTCTCTTTTCCCCATTTTATTACTATGAGAATAAATCCATGCACACTCTTGTCATTTAATTAGTATACTTTTCAGTCCCGATGAAAATTCAGCAGAATCGAAACCAGTCGACATATATACAAAATAAAAGTGGATTCATACAAAGTGTATTTCTTTTAATTCATCATGTCAATCCACAAAATATTTGCTTATTATGGAAATCTATAAAATGTTTACTAACCAATAATGTTTAAAGTATAACTAATGTAATTGGTAACTTACTTAATGTTGAGTATTTCTTTTGTTAAAACTACGCAAATATTGATATTTTTATGTCATCCGAGAGAACCAGAACCGCAGTTACGCAAAATGTTCTTAAGCCCAGGGAAAAAGATAAGGAATCTTCCTTAAAAAGAACGAGAATGCGCTCCTGATGTAGGTATGGCTTGTTAATGCGTACCTATACAAAACAATAACTTATTTGATCAGAACGTAAGTAGCAGGGATTTAAAATCAATTTATAATATTTTTCCTCAAGGAGGATTAAGAATTTAATGAGGCACTTTTGATCAATGAAATTCTCCGAATTACTTATAAACTTCAAAAGAAAATATTTACATTTAGGTAAGAATTTGCGTTTAAGCTCCTAATTTTACGAGTAAGTGAACCGAAAAATAAATTCAATCCTGTAATCTCGAAGCCGGGAACGAATACCTACTTTATGCAAATAAAATCACGTATTTATAATATTTTTTACCCCTAAATGCTTCGACAAGATACGCTCGGTATGTTCAAATAATTGGCGTTAACTTTACATATGCGTTTTCGTTCCCAATGAATATATTTTAACGGAGGAAATGCTATAATTAATGTATTCAGGTTTGACATACTTAGATTAAACCTTAATTGGATCGTTGGATTAGCATTCCGTTCTCTGTCTATTGGGTCCAATCGCTTTGCGCTTCAGCATAATCAAATATAAACATGTTAAATGTAGGTCTCTCGTCCACTGCAGAATGGAATGAACGTATATTAGGTTGGAACGTATTATTAGGTTGTGCATCCATTGAAGAGTTTTGTTACATCTTGCGGCAACACTATTTCAAATATTAGTACTATTGTATGAAGCTATCACTTTGTGGTTATCCATTATAATTAAATGAAACAATCAAACTTTGTTTTAACCACTTTTATTTTTAACGCCGACCGGTTTCGGAATTCCATTCCATTCCATCTTCAAAGCAAAATATATACTAACCAATATTATAAAATTATGGTAGAACATACATCCCTTAATTTATTTTTAATTGAGTCTTTTATTTACAGTAAAAAAACCTATCTTACAGCGTCAATTTAAACATGTTTCCTTTTACCCCTCCCTCAGTCTTTATATCTTCCCCCACTCTTTACTAATCTCTAGTCACGTCCCCACCCCCACTGTAACACCTATTATGTATGTTCTGCCATAATTTTGTAATATTGTTTAGTATATACTTTCCATTGATGATGGGACGGTTGTTCCGAAACCAATAAAAGCGGTTAAAACAAAGTTTGATTGTTTAATTTTATTTAATGAAAAATTATTGATTATTTATTATTTTCAAGTTTAATTTATGAAATTCAAGTTGATGAAAAAATTTTCATATTAACTCTCATTATTTAATAAAATAAGATTCATTTATAAACAAAATTCTGCTGGTTAATTATTATTACGCGCGACAGCTGTTTTATCTTAATTGATAATGCCTTCGGAAGGCAAAACAGTTGTCAGGTGTAATAATAATTATAAAGCAGAACTTTTTTTATAAATAAACCTTATTTTTAAATTTAAAATATACAGCAATTATTAAAAAAAATATACTTTAACCATCTTTCTCGGGCCCAACGCAGGTGATCAATTCTTTAGTATTGTGGAAATAACAGAATATTTAATTTCTTTTGTATTTTAATATTGTAATTTAATTTTGAAAGAACATAACCTCGGTTACAAAAATGAAAATTAAAGAAAGAACACATTATGGTATTGACCGGAATTTGAATATGGTGGTTGATCTAATGATCGTGATATGGTAGCAACTTTCAGACTCGCCATGATATTTCAGTACACGAGTTGAACGTGTGCTTTTTTTAAACCACTTTTACCGTTTTATTAAATAATAAATTACATCTAGGTCGTGCTTGCAAATTTTATTTTCGCTTTGTAACAAACTCAAAAATCATATACCTATCTTACCTATCTTAAATTATCTTTAGAAAAGAAAATTAAAAAAATTGCATATTTTTTTAAATGTTGGCCATGAAAAGTCCTTACCACGAAAAAGCTCTTCTTTTTATAGTAACTCCTCACAGGAGGCCCTAAGGGATACAAGTTCCCTCAAGGCATATGTCATCTTTGGGGATGCTGTATGGAGGGTCTTTTAGAGGATAGGAAGGAGTGAACTTGGGCCTTGAAGAGACCCATGTTGTAGAATGGAGGAAACACAAAGGCTGGCAGATCATTCCACAGTCGAGCTGCTTAACACAAGTACGAGTCGTAGAAGCGACCCATTCTCATGTGGCATTGTCATTCAACCGTGTTCACGTTTGGCGTGTTTCCCGACTATGCATAGGTGTCGAAGGGATCAATGATGCTAGTTCCTCAGATCATCTTCCGTTAAAATTCCGGTAGAACATGGACAGCATTCTCACCTGCAGTCTGTGCTCCAAAGACTGCAATCCGTTTGTTAATATAGGCGAATCTATCAAACGAACCGCCCGTTTCTGTACAGAAGGATTTTTCAGATATTTTGGGGCTCCCGACCAGAGGTGGCTACCAAATTAAACAATGGGGCGCACTTGCGATTTGTATCTGCGGGCTCTATACAGTATGCCCATATCTGAGCTGGTCAAGCATATCAATGGAGGGTTCTTTGGGAAGATTGCTTCCATTAAAGGAGACTAGATTATCATTTCGATACCTTTTAGACGTAATCAGACATGATTGGATATTTGAAACATTAAATTCGACAAATTAAATTATTCCTGACAATACGCCAGAAAATATAAGTTGTTGTAAAAATGTTGTATTTCAAGTCTATTATTTCTCGTTTGTAATTTAATGAACCGTGCGGAATATACGCGACGCATTATTAAGGCAGAACCATCAAGCAAACAAACAAACCAGAAAAATTGCGATAAAGTGTCGAGTTTTTCTGTCTTTTTTCCAGCGATGCGATAACATAGCGGCGGCATTATAAGAGTAACCCTGCCGGAAAAAACTTGACTCCGTCCCCTAATTCTTGGTAAATGATGAGGGTTTATGGAACCCTGAAAAATTGAGCATACTATGTGGGCTTTCATATATTCTCAAAAAAAAAACTAGAAATAATTTCTTCAAAAGATTGGTATTCACTTTGTGGCATCATTATAAATAAATTAATTAAAACTTATTTTGTATTCACCACTTTCATATTATACACATATATTAATTTTTTTTTGTATACAAATACAATCAGCTTACAATTAGACATATTTGCATTTTTAGAAATCAGAAAGAGCGTAAATATTAAATAAAATTTAATAATCAAATATATGTTTAACTTGGCTATCTCATTAATTTATGTTCATACTAATATTACTAGTAAAAATAGGTTTTTTTTAAATTTCTAATACAAATTTGTTTTATAATAATTTTTTAATAACATTTTTGATTAATTACTTACCTACTTTAATCAATTTTTGTTTATGTTTAAAATTGGTCTATTCTTACATTATTGTGTTCTACGTTTATCATTTGTCTATACTTGATATTAAAAAAATTGTATCCTATATATTCCTGTTGAAGAAAGCATCGCTTTCGAAACATATAGATATGTGTATACGGGTATGAATAAAGTGGTGAATACAAAATAATTTTTAATTCATTTACTATAACTAGAAGTGTTCAAAAGAACCCTCTCTTCAACATATAGAAATAATATTAAACTAATCATAAACATATTAACATATTAAATATTTTTTGCAAGTAACCCTATCTATTTTTACCAATTCGTTGCCATCAGAAAGATTCCTTCAAAGATTTTCTGAGCGTCATGTGAGAATTCGGCAACTCTTTTAACTTGCAGATAAATTTAAAAAGAAACTTGATCAAACAAATTAGAATGAACTGTTACTTCCGCAAAGTACGAATTAGGTTGACTTGTGACCTTTTGGTACAGAATAAATTATTTTTTTACAAAACAAACACGTTTATTTTTACTGTCAGACATTCGATAAATGGAAAAAATGTAATCTTGCCAATAATAGGAAGTTATTTAATTGAAAGTTTGTATATACTACGAGCATCACTCGCAGAATTATTGAGTATAGTACATTACCCGCTCTAGAAAAGATTATTGAAAAATACATATCTTTAAAACTAACCAAATACTTGGAGCGCTTTTCTTTAATAGATCCTAATCAATTTGGTTTTCAAAAAAAAAAAAGTACTGAAATGTTACTTCAGGATTTTTCTAACTGTATAAATAATGAACTGAATAATAAAAGACATGTTTTGGTACTGTTTATAGACAATTCAAAGGCATTTGATACTATAGACCCGATGAAATTGTTAAATATTTTGGAGGCAATAGGGGTAAGAGGAAACTTTCTCAAACTATTCAAAAACTTCCTAACCAACCGCCAAATCCAGGTAAAAATATCAGACAAATTTAGTAAAAGAAGAAATGTCAAAACAGGAGTTCCACAAGGGTCAATTTGAGGTTCAACGCTCTATATTATCTTTGTATCACTTATGAACAAAATATTCTCGTTTGTTAAACATTATGTATACGCTGATGATACAGCACTTATAATATCCCATAAAAATTTGGATACTGCAATAAAATTGTTACAGGTAGACTTTATTTCTTTATTAAAATGGTCGCATGACTCTGGTCTAATAATCAATGCTAAAAAAACGAAATTGATGCATATAAGATCCCCGCATGCAAGGTACAGCGAGGCACCTGTAATCATATCCCATTCATTTAATTGCATTCATAATAATACCAAACAGCCCTGCGCGTGTACAAGTATCGAATTAGTCAACCAGTACGTGTATCTAGGTGTTACGGTGGATTGTAATATGAAATGGGACGTACAAATTCCAACCTCTGTAAGCGACTTCGAGCCATTGTAGGAGAACTCCACAAGGTAAAATTATATGTGCCTATAAAAACTATGAAACTAATTTATTTGTCTCTAGCAGAATCGACTATAAGGTATGGTATAACTTCTTGGGGACACTCCTGTACGACCAACATAAAACATTTACAGCTGATTCAAAACGCCATGGTAAAATTGTTAGTAAGTAAAACAGTTTTTTAGCAAAGGCGAGACATTGATATCATGTACAAATCAATTAATGTATTACCTGTTCGTGGTCTTTTGTGGCTAAAAATTCTACTGCAACATATATCTGAAAGTCCGTATAAGGCAGTGGTGGATCATGTACACAATACACGTTTCACACAAAATATAGGAATGATAGTGCCAATATTTCAAAATAAATATGGTTAACGAACCCTTGAATACATTGTACCATTTATATTTAACAAATTGCCGTACGAATTTAAAAACAATTGTACTATGATGAAATTCTCACTGATGTTAAAGTGTTGGCTTTTGGAAAGTAACCTTTTGTATTGATGGTAACAAATATGACGGTCTCCTTGGTTGTATAGCTCCTAGATATCTGGTGTACTTACTGTTACGGTGTTATTATTATATTTAAGTCTATCCTCATTGTAACCAACCTGTACTGCTGTTTCATGTATATATTTAAAAAAAAAATATTTCGTAATCTATTTAATACTTACAGATGCTTTGATATTTCTGATATTTACGTAATAGTTATATTTTTGTAATATTAATGTTTTTTATAATGTTGATATTTTTAAAAGTATTGATGTTTTTATAATATTGATATTTTTATAATATTGATACTTTTATAATATTGGTACTTTTATAATTTTAATATTTTTTATGATATTGACATTTTTATAATATTATTTAATTCGGTGTTATAAAATTGGACTCTAGTATCTCAATAACAAATCTGTAATGCTTTTACCATTATTTTTTCTCTTTAATTTTTTTTTCAACTTATGTACATCACAAGATGCATGCGCCTAAATATAATAATTTGACCTACATTTGTATGATGATTGTAATTTATTGTTGTATTATATTATATTGTTGAAATAAACTCCTGCTGACAAGCTACTTGCAGTGGCTTAGCGGGTATAAGTTCCCACTGTATATAATTAATATTATACAATAAAAAATAAAAAAAATTAAATAATGTTAACAATTTTATGTCGATTACAAAAATAATTTGAATATACAATCAAACGCGTTTGCTCTATTTGTTGAACCAACGGAAATTCGTTTAAAAGCTTACAAAATATGGAACTTAAACAGCCGAAAAAATAATACAGAAATATATCATACAAACATTGAAGATAGATAATTTTACAACGTATCATAAACACTTATTTTATAACAATTGAAATAATTAAAAAAAAAAACATTTTAGAAATTTTGAAAACATTTCCGATATTTTTTATTTTTTTTTATATGAATACCACACAAGAGTCCCAAACTGCTCCCAACCGTCTGGAGCCAGTGAGACTATGGCATTCCCAATTGGGGAATGTTGTGAGGCTGGAGGTATTGGGGAGGGGAAGGAGAAGGGGGAGAGGAAGGTGGTGAAAAGGGGAAATACCTGGCTATTCAGTTCTGGTCACCAAACACGGCTAAAAGCCATTTCAAGCAACGTTTCAATTCTGAATGGTGGTCTTTCACCAGGGCGATACTGAGAGTATCTTCCACTCTGGAACGTGCGCAAATATACTATATATTATTTTTAAATGAATTAATTGTGAAACAACACAAATTAATTAAATAAAAATTACTTGTGCACGCCGGGATTTGAACCCGCGACCTTCGGATTCGTAGTCGAGAGCCTTACCCCTCGACCATGGAGGCCGTCTATATAATTTATTCAACCTTTTATTCACCACTTTATTAATATACACATATCTACATATTACAAAAGCGATGCTTTCTTCATCAGGAATATATGAATATTAAAAAATAATATCAAGTATAGACAAATGAAAAAAATTAGAACATAATAATTTAAGAATTGACAGATTATAAACAAAAATTGATTAAAGTAGGTAAGTTTACACACAGTCGACAATTGTCACATGAGAACGGGTCGCTTTTACGACTCATTCCTGTGTTCAACAGCTCGACTGTGGAATGATCTGCCGGCCTCTGTGTTTCCTCCATCCTACAACATGGGTCTTTTCAAGACCCAAGTTCACTCCTTCCTATCCTTTAAAAAACCCTCCACACACCACCCCCAAAGATGATATAGGCCTTGAGGGAAACTATTTCCTTCAAAGTCTCCTGTGTGGAGTTACCGTACAAAAAAGTAATTAATCACAAATGCCAATAAAAAAATTACGAAACATTGAATAACAAATTTAAATTAGATATAAAAAAGAAAGTATTTTTATTATTAATACTAATATGAAAATAAATTCAACAGATAGCTATTGAAAAAAAATATTATATTATTTTTTATATTTAATTCACTAGTAACGTTTTTCCGATTTCTAAAATTTCAAATTTATCTAATTACAAACCGGTTGTATTTGTACATAAATTTTTAAAACCTTTATTTATATCAGAAAAATTATTGGTTTCTAAAATGTGTTTGGCAAATTTAGAACAGTTGTTATTATTTAAACACCCCAGATATTTAAATATCGAAATTACATTTTAGATATTTTAAAATACCGTAATTTGCTTATTTTCAATCTTTTACCGGAGACTCTTCTAAATACTTATTTTATAATTGCTTAGTTTCACTTTATGCTGTTATAATTCACAAAAAATGTAATCGGGTAATCGGATACGCTTTCCTAAAAATAGTTTGCGATTCTCCCAATCCACGTTTTAGCCAAAAGAAAACATTTAAAAAATACAAATTTTCTAACTACAAAAGAAGTATATTTTTGCTATTCAATTTTATTTACTTTTCCTAGTGTCTTTTTTATTGTATTAAACAAAACACTCAAACCTCTCGCCAACTTAAACTCTCCCTTTTTAGCACTTAGGCGTTTCTGGTGGCTGCCTAATGCGTATTGCCTCTCCCACAATGCCTCCATGTCGCCTAACTCCGGTTCCCATGGCCTATCCCAGCCCTGGCCAGAAATATGTTTTCTAGTCACGATTGCAGCCTACGAGTACAAGAATGCGGCTTCCGTTCCCTAAGTGTATTTATTTTTTATCTTCAACATCCAAAAAATAGCACATTGATAGAACACACATTTCTACACGAAAGAACCATTGTAAAAAAGGGTTTTATTTTCCGCAGCACGAAACAAAAGGGTTCATACTCGAAATAATTTTACTTCAACCTTGTTATTTTTTACACGGAAAGCTTAGAATAAAAATAACGCAAATTTCTTTCTTTACCGGTCTGGGGAGGAAGTTTTCACACTACGGACGAGTACTCGTATGTATTATGCAACGTTATTTGTGCGTCATTCTCGTATTGTTTTCATAAATAAATATTTATTAAAATACGCACGAGAATATTTTTTAATCCATGTAGTACTAAATAAGCTTCTCACTCTTTTGTATCCTCGTTCACATTTCTGAGGATGGAATTCTGTTATGATCACAGTTGCTCAGTGGACTATAATTCTTCTGTTGGTGTAGTTTTGTTTTCAAAACAATGGGAACTTGTACTTGCTAAGGCACTGCAAATAGCTTGTCAGCAGGAGCTGAATTCGAAAATATTATATAATACAACAATAAATTACAATCATCATACAAATGTAGCGCAATAATATAACAATAAGTGCATCCATGTTGTGATCAATGTACACAGGTTGGACAAAAATATTAAAAAATTCATTAAACATCATAACAGTTTTGTTATAGAGAAACTAGACTCCAATTATACAATATCGATTTAAATAATATTGTAAAACATGTTAAAATATCAGCAAGTATTAAACAAATTGAGAAATCAATATTTGTTACGGTGAGGATAGACTTAATATAATAGTAGCACTTAAATAATTTTAAATATACCCGCAGTTGTCAAGGAGCTATAAAGTCAAGGAGACCATCATATTTGTTCAATATATAATGTAAGAAAGGGCAAAATATCGTTAACACAACAGATATCAAGGAGTTATACAATCAAGGAGACCGTCATATTAATTACCATCGATATACAAGGTTACTCTACAAAAGCAAACAGTTTAACATTAGTGAGAATGTTGATATGTACGAGTATACTCCTTTAACAGGAACGAGCCATTTCATAAAGGTCACAACGAATTTTTCCAGACTTTTAGAATGTCTCCGAATATTGGATAACACGCTATTGACAGAAGTAAATGGGAGGATGTAAACACTTGTCCTAAGGACTATGCGGGGATTCTATAATAAAAAAATGGTGTCCATAGCACGAAACATTTTTATAAACTTTTCATCTTTATATATATTTATTTCTACCCCAGTCAAGGAAAAAAAATCGTCTCCGCAGAATGATTTTCCTATTTTAATGTGATCGTTTGATACTTGGATGATATTTATATTCTATGATCTGAGATTTGATCCTTCATAAACATGGCCATGTAGCACTGATATAAATATCAGTAAAATAAACTCTTTTCAGTTATCGATTAAGGTTACGGTTATATATTTACGACAAAAATTACAGCGACGTAACTCATTACCAATGAAAAAATCCACAAAATTATTAAAAGATTTAATCGGCCCAACTACTTTGAAATATGAGTATTATTAAAATAATATAAAATACTGAAAATATTAAAAAATGTATCGTGAAAGTACGGACACTTTTTGAAATGTTTTATCGTATGACGTTGCATCAGACAAGCAAATCCCCGGTGTTAAAACTTGACACAATCACTTTAATAATCGCCGTAATAATTCTGCCTTAAAAAGTGGCATATTTTGCCTCTGTGCGCTCGCTGTGTGCTGTGTATAGTTTGCATGACCGACGGAATAAATAAATCTGGCACAGTGTTGCAATATCAGCTGACACTTTGCGCCCCCTACAACCGCCGTCAGAGGTTGTTAGTGTCCGCTAAATAAATCTGATGCACGGAAAAGACAGCCCAGTCGACATTGTGGAGAACAAACATTTACACGTCATGAGACGGGATCTCTTATTTGAAATTATAGAATAATATAATTGTCTCCCCGTGAGACTTTATTATCGACTTCTCGAAGGTATACGATATAATTTATTCATTTCTTAATTTATCCATTAAATTTATACCAAAGGATGTCGACGATTTTCTTTATTTGCAACGAATAAATCATTAGGTTAGGCGAACTTCGAATAAGGATCACGCCATTTTGAGTGTAATATCAATTAAGTTTTATATGTACGAGTACATGTCAGTTGATATTATTTATCTGTGCGAAAACTAGCTGCTTTGTATAAAAATAACTAATTTGGAATTTTTTTATAATATTTCTTATAATTTGTTAATTCAGTCCAAATACAGTTATATGTTCGCCAATTTGGAATGTCTAAATAATTGATACTAGAATGAATTAGTTTCTAGAAATCACGACGATGAATACGTAATGGTAATTAACCATCACGCCTTTTCTCCATAGGGGTAATAAGAGAAGAGAGACCGCCAAAAAACACGGTCTTAGCATACACTCCTCGCTTCATTCACATTCATATATCATCTCCGACATACATTTCTGTTAATCTGACTCTTGACATGGCTGATTCAAAAATTGGACGGACACTTGTTGTAGATATGTTCAACTGTTCGGAATATAAATACAAATAAACGATTATTCCATACATCCTCAACAATTAATAGATACGTGTATAGAGTATATATATATATATATATATATATATATATATAAGTATCAGAGAATGTGAGGTATGTTTTGAATATTCGCCTCTGCAGCTAATTATTTGGAATGATAATTACACTATGCTATTCCTAGATTTGTTCATGAGATGGATGAAATGTTTAATTATTGTATTTCATGAGAGCTATCTATTTTATCTATGTACCTACTGTGATGTGTTTTGCACCTGTGTGACTATTGTAACTAACTAAATGTGTAAAAGCCCAAATATAATAAATAAATAAATATATTCTTACTACAATCCTTTCTAAGTTAACCCGCTCTACAGACCGAAAACATCTAAGGGTCCCTTTCTAAATCTTACTCATTACGCTCACATCAGCCTTTCATTCTTTGAATTTGATCGATTTTCAACATTTTTCACATGGTCATACATGGTTTTACTACAAATCTATATTTTTACCTTAAGTTTTTGGAATATTGTTTCACTTATTTATCATCAGTAATGCCAAGATATCAAATAATAGCGACGGTATTCCTTTTTCCTCGAAAAAATTATATTCGGGCGAAAAAAAAAAACGTTAATGCTGTTTCCTTGAATGTTTGTCACCAGAATCATACAATTTACATTAAAAAAGTTATAGCACATTCGCATGAAAATGTGACTTAAAAATATTTCTGATGTAGGTTCCAAACATTTAAAATCTCTTTTAACATCTATTTTCTTTAATTCCAGAACATTTGACAAATAATTATACGAAGAAATAAAGCTGTTGACAATAGGAAAACTATTTGAGCATAACGTGTTTTTTAATTTTTTTTTGTTAATAATTTCTATATAATTTTAACATTTTAAGGTAAGGCATAAGTATAAAAAAAAAATTTATAAAATAATTTTTTTCGTAGTAATAAAGGGTTTTCCGCGATTTCTATATTTAAACTTTATGGAAATTACTGGAAATACCCTACCCAAACCTTGACGTTGTTTTTAGAATAATAGTCAGTTTTTCCTCTGTTAATTCCTTAAGCCAAGTTTTGCTGGACTTATGCAATTATTGATTGAATTAATTTGTTTGATAAAAAAAAAAAATCAGAGCTTCTTTGTCCAAAAGTAGTATTACAGTTAGGTACATTCAGCTTGTCTAGTTGCTTTGCTCTGGTATTATGATTATGAGGAGTCATAGCTAGTTTGTCATTTTTAAGATGATGAACTAGATCATTTTTGGTATAATTTTTTGAATACATGGAACGACGAAATGTAAAAAAAAATTCGTTGTTGACGGACCTTTAAAATGATATTTATGATGCATTTCTGAGTTGCATTTAAAGGTTTTATGTAATTTGATGCAGTTGAGCCCCATCCCCAGATTCCATTTTCCAAATGAGAGTGGAATAAAGCATAATATACTCTATTTAGATCCTTGGTTGACAAGATATTACGTACCTTTTTGAAGAAGTAAATGAGTTTTATTAGCTTTTTTGAAGTTCTGTTAATGTGTAGCCCAGCGGAGTTTATCATATATTTTTTGCTTTGATTATATGCGGGCAAGTACAGTGCGGTAAATTATTTAAATGCTCTCGTAAATAGTGTCTCTTAATATACCTAATAAATAATACACTTATACATACAAACGGAGACATCATTAAAACGTTACAAGTACACACACACTTTACACGACAACATGACAACATACATATAAACAGAATATGGTAAGCAATCCATTAACTACAAAGAAGCAATTTATATAAATGTCTTCAAGATGAAATAAAAAACAGCGTTTATTTAAAAAGAAATTGTTTCATCTAAAAAGAAACAAAATAACTTAAATGTATAAAGTTGTTTTTATTGAGGAAATCATTCTAGTACAGTAAGCGAAAAGCATTTTTTTTTTAAAGGAAAAAAGTCACTAAGCGAAAAAGTAGACTACCTAAATAACACCTAACCTTATCTTACTTCAGTTTTTTTATGTGCATTGCTGTGACATTTTGAAGTATCAATTTATAAAAAAAGTTACCTTGGAATAAAATTTAACCTTTCATCAAAATACAGTGTATAGTCGATACCAGCAGAAGGTCATCGTAAGTTATTGACAAATAATGTTTATTACCTTAAATTATGCTTCACACATTATGAGAGAAAATATCTGTAAAAAAAATTTTTTTTAATTTTAAAGTATGTCAATTTAAAAAAAGTTACTATTAAGTTCTGCAAGTGTTTTGGTTTTTTCTTATTGTTCACAGCTGTTTCAGTGTTCAGAGTCATTGTCAAACTGGTCAAAAAGAAAGAAAAATATTCCCTGGTTACGAATAACCTGACAATATTTGAAAATCTCCTACTACCATCACAGTAAGCGGAAGATGTTGCTTGTGTCGTAAATGGAGGACTTGGCCAGCCGAGGAATTGAACTCACGACGCCTGGGTGAGACCCAAACGCGATGCCAACTCAGCCACTGACCGGTAAATGGCAATATTTTATTAATTGTTTTATAATGACGTGAATAATAAAAATAATAATAATAATTGAATTACTTCTATAGCGCCGTTTTTGTGGGAAAATCACCTACCTACCTATATTTTACCATTATCTATTAACTTTTTCATTTTGTTTCTTGTATTTTGATGTAATTATCTTTTCGTAATTACTTTTTATTTTATTTAATACGTTTCTTTTATTTTTTTTTGTATTATTATTTAACCTTTTTCATTTTTATTATTATTATTATTTTATTATTCATTTATTTTATTGTATTCATTTCTCTATTTATATTGTATGTGTTTCATGTGATATGGCAGACTGGGTTTGAACTACCCACCCAGTCCTGATGGATTAAAAACTTTAATGAATAAATAACAAAAACTAAAAATACTTACAGAATTTAATAAAAACATTATTAAATATGACATACATTAAATTAAAAATATGTTTATATTATTTGATGTACCACTAACTATATCAATATAGGGAATAAGTATTTTTTTTAAAATAATGATGTTATATTGTTGTTAAAGTAAATTTAATTAAAAGCCCTTTCTTTCTATATGTAAGCATTTAGGCTCGTTGTTGTTAAGCAGGACGTGATTATTCACTAACAGATGTTCTGCGAATTTTGAAATAGTGATTTTATTATTATAAAGTTGAATGGTCGTTTATTAAATGTGATTTACATTAAATAAAATTAAAAAAAAAATGGAGTTCTATGATTTAAATAAAAAACAATTAAGAAAATCAAATGTTTCCAATCAAACGGTTCGAGAGCTGTATTATTTTTATTATTATTTTTCTACTTCGAGTTTTATGAGATTTTAGTATTCTCTTTCAAATTAACTCATCTAACGATAATAATAATAACAATATTTATTTGAAACACATTATTTAACAAAAAAAACACTTAAGAAAGCTTTGACTGTCAAACTAGAAACAAATTCCGTTTTAGGTCAGTCAAATTTATAAATTTAGTTCATATTAAGTGCCATAATACAAAAACAGAAGAAAAAAAATCTTGTATTGACATAGTATGGTAATATAATACTACTCAGGGATGCAGACCGAAGAGGATGCAGCAAACAGTTAATAACATATTAAATATATTTTATTCAGTAAGTACAAAAAGCAGTAAAGTTCAGTAAGTAGTAAATTGTTTGTATCCAAATGTTTGTCCTTTTTCCTTTAGTTGGTTAGGGTTTTTAATCCAGTTAAGATCTTTTCCCAACGAGCACAAATACGAGCATTTCATCATTCTCCAACATACACTTGCCCACTGGGGTTAGCGTCACATTCGGTTCGCCATTGTTATGATAAATGCCCACAATCGGAGTTGCCCATTTCACTCCGATGTTTCGTTATCCGATCCAAATGACAAGAGAATCTTCTCACAATAAATTGATAGATTCAGTTACATATTCAAATGCTCAAATCGTTATCCTAACAAGCTCACTCGCGGTACGATGAGGATATGTGATTTAGGACATTCCATTCGTCTTGGACATTGGTTGCCTGATACTATATGGCCAACGCATTTGTAGCACGCATTATGTTACATTATTTGTGCTCTTTGGGGAAAGATCTTAACTGGATTAAAAACCCTTACCAAGGAAAAAAAAAGGACGAACATTTGGTTACAAACTATTTACTAAAGCTACCTTTTGCACTTACTGAATAAAATATATTTAATATGTTGTTGACTATTTGCTGCACCTTCTTCGGGGTGCATCCCCGAGTTTCGTCGTCGGCTCATAAAGCTGAGTGATACGTAACTCAATCTTATCAATATTACTCAACACTATTTTTAAGTACTCAATTTTAAACGCATTTTGTTCCTCGTAGCTCCAACCAGTACCTATCAAACACATATGCATAATTGTTTACTCTATAATATTTGTGTTTCTCATATTTTCGTAAGTACTTAACTATTATACTGTGCTCAAATTATCTGTAAGCAAATTACAAAATATTTGTAAAAGGGTCAAATTAAATACTCTAACAACCTATTCGGTTTTTGTAAGCAATAATAATAATAGTCGGACGATTTGTATAGCGTCGTTTTTGTGAAAAATCACCTCAAGGGTGCTGCAGCAATCCTAATCTTTTTGCTTAGTTGCTATATTACTTAAATTTGCGGCACGCCTAGCCAGCCCCACGCTCCGTTTTTTTTTGTTACTTCACCTCGTGTGTTCGGGCACCTCTACGTATTATTTGCTCTGTGGAGCCACCTTATGAACGTGCCGCAAATATACTTCATATTATTTTTAATCAATAAATTGTGAAATAACAAATTGTATTTGAACCCGCGACCTCCTAATTCGTAGCCAAAGATCGTAACCACTCAACCATACAGACCGTCAACTGAACTGATACTTTAAATTATGTGAAAATTTTACTGTTAACTTATTATTTTTGATTGTACATAAAGCATATATCTAATTTGTTATATCTTACAATCGCGTTCACTGACTTGATAATATTAAAAATACGAAAATTCTTTTTCTATTTATAACTACTGTTTATGCTCAAACTTTTATTTATTTATGACACAGTTGGTTTCCTAAATAAAATAATTCAAATAAAGTAATCAAAATCTACAATAATTAGAAACCAAGGGTTTTGTTTAATTATTTAACACAGACAAATATTTTACATTAAGAACACTTTGACTGTCCAACTGGGAAGTTCCCATTTTAGAACAGTCAAATTGACTAGCTTAGTTCACATTATATAATATGGAAAATAAAAAATAAAAAAATTGCGGGAGAAAAAATTGGTAAAGATTTATTATATATTACAAAACATATAATTTAATTAATGTGTGAAGTTAGATAGGTAATGGTTATTGCTGCGTAAATAATGTATTTAATATTTAGTATTAAGGGCGAGAGGGACGTCGGAGAGTTATTATTTGTTACTTCAAAATAATGATAATATTATTAAGCAATATGATAAATATAACGTTTTTAAATAGAAAAATATTTTATAAATTTAAATTGGCTTAGCATTTATCAAAATACAACCAGAAATATTACCTTTTCTGACCGTCCCATTGTAAGTTTTACTAAATATTTAAAATATGAATATGATTTTTAAAGTGGAGAAAAGTATTTTTAATCCTGTATCGTTACGTTTTTGTAAATAAACATAACCAAAGATTTGTAATCCGCATTACAAAAAAAAAAAAACATTAAAGTTACGTTCATGAAAAAATTAAACTACACATTCTTCTTTTTTTTTTTAATTTATCAAATCGACAAGTTACAGAAAAAAAATTCACAGCATTTTTTAAGGATATCCAACTTTTTAATTGTTTTTGTAAAACATGAGTAGAACGGTCAGAAATGTGTAATATTTCAGATTATATTTTGATAAATGCTAAGCCCATGCAAATTAAAAAAAAAAACGTAATAAATATTTTTCTCTTTAAAAACACCATGTTTATCGTATTGCACAATAATATTATCATTATTAATTGAATTAATAAATAATAACTCTCCGACGTCCCTCTCCCCGTCGTGCGATACATTCATCAAAAGGTGGTGTTTGTTATTAAACAAGATTGACAAATAATATGTTAGCATCTCATATCTCACAAAAAACATTAAAAAATATCTCTCTTTGCTAATATACAGTACAGAGTACGTGTACATAAACACATGTGTACATATACACCACATACTTACACATACATGAACATGTATATATCTGCATGTGTAGTAAGTTTACCTCTCGAGTTTTTTTGGGAGATATTTCTCCCAGAAAACAAATAGCCGTAGAGTCTTTTGGGGAGATATTTCTCCTAGCCCGAAACGGACTCATGAAAGTCTTGTTATTTCATTTTGCACTATAGTGATTGATGTATATGATTTAAACTCTATTAGAAATAAAAAATAAAAAACTCCCCTTTTATTGCTATTCAAAAGTTTACCACGCACATTTAAGAAAAAAATATAATATTTTCAAAATGACTCAAAACTAAAATATAAAGTGGACTTGAGTAAGTAAAATATGAATAAAAATACTAGTAAAGAATGTAAAATTGTAAATATGCTTAAAATGTAATTAGCTTATTTGCAATCATTTTAGGTACGCGGGAGTAGATTCTAGAATATAGTGATTAGTAATCACAAAGCTGATTGGTGATACGGTTCTTGAAATTGTAAGGAGGACATAATTATAGAATGCAGTAATAATTGCAAATACAAATACAAATAGTACAATGAATAAATGGAAGAAGAAGCCGGGGACACCCGAGTAAGACATGGTACGATCAAGTGAATCAAATACTTGAGTTGGGCCACGTCAGAAGTCGAAATAATATAAGAAAATGTATGAATGTGAATGAGTTAAGAAGTGTATGCCAAGATCCAGTTGTTTGGTAGTCCGTCCTCTCTGTCTACCCTACAGGGAAATGGCGTGATGGTTAGTTAGTTAGTTAGTTACAATGAAATTATTTATGATAATATTTTGTAAGCTCAAAAATTCTAGAGGATATGTTGTAAATGTAATTATTTTTAGCATAATGTGTTAGCCAGCACAAATGCTTTTGGATTTTTTTTGGTTATACATCCCGTTAATAAAACTGTTGTTAAAATATCAAACAGTTTCATTTTCACTGAAAGGAATGAACTTAGAAGACGTATCTGTATAATAATAATAATTAATGGATTATTTTTATGGCGCGGTTTTCATGAGAAAATCACCTCAAGAACGCTTCACAAAATAATTTATCTAACCTATACCTTATATCTAATATTTTCCATCTTAGATTTATTACTAATGGCTTACAGTTAAGATGTATAACTAGCAACTACCTAATTCAGACTTATAATTAGTGACTTACATCTAACACTTATATAGATAGACCTGTAACTAGTGACTTAAAACTTAGCTACAAACGAGCTTATGAACAGATGAGTCTTTTAATCAATACTGTTGAATGATTAACATCTATGGTTTAGGAATAGAGACTTACAACTAACATATTTACGTTTTAGAACAAATTATGTAATGATTGTTGACCTTGTTTTCGGTGATAATTTACACAACAATGGAACGCGTTTATGTTTGTATATTCTGAAGATAAACCCAATCCGTCAATTCTACGAATATTTACTAAACACTACATATATAGCTCTGTTCCTCCTGAAAAACGCCTAATTACCCCTTCCCCTTTGGTCGCCTCCGACTCCAACGCTTAAACATTTATGTATGTCTGTCATTATTTTCTGTTTCTTGTTTGTTCATAAGTTTATCGGTGCACTCCCGCACTTCATCTAGAATTACTCCGGTTATCGACAGAATGAGTCACTAAGGGCTATATTTTGTCGTCGTAGGTATCTGTAATAACCAATTTGATGTGCGTTTGTGACTAACCTCCCTCTATGAGAAAGCTGTGCAGGGACATTTGAGGGTTTAGAGTATTAGAAAAATTATCGATTCGTTTAATTAAAAAATTAGAGTCCTTGAGGTGCACCCTATAGGAGTAACCATAAGTTACGTATACCGATGTGGAAAAGTGGTGGATAACCTCTCAAAAACCAATCCCAGCTGTTATTATTTTGCATCTTATGTTAGTTTTAATAATATGATCCTGACGAAGGAAGGGTTTTTCCGAAACCGGTTGATCAGTATATATTATTAAATTGAAGTGGTTTGAAACAAATTTATGAGTTTATATTACATTATTAAAACAACGATGACCTTAGCAACTATGAAATAACAACGATTGTACGATTTTATAGTGATGCCATTTTTATTAATGTAGTAAACAGTGTTATTCTAAAGTCCATATGATCCTGTATGCCTGTGCATAATATAAATAATATGTAAATTTTAGCGCGGCATCATTTTCATTGGTCAAATGCATTGTACATATAGTTACATATTATTGATCGATAAACGGTGGATGAATCTGTTAGCCATGCATTGTTATAATAGATTATCAACAGCTAGTAACAAAACAAAGCATTGGAAAAATATTTGTACAGCGACCTTGCGGTGATTTCTCACAAAAACGATTCTATACAAATCGTTCGAATATTATGATTATTATTAAGAATGGAGTTAGGGGGATTATGTAGTTACACGAGTTTCACATTTATTTGTTTAACATTGAGTTGATCTCAAGAATAAGATCAAACACGTCAAGCTACATTAAAATACAGCCCGCATTTATGTAGCCAGTGATTAGTAAATATTCGCAGTATTAACGTATTGGGTTTACCTTCAGAATATACGGATACGTCTTCTAATTCCGTACATCCCGTTAAAATGAAACTATACTCGCAGTTCGCATTAGAATACGCACAATACTCGTAGTACCTTTGTGTTAAACCTACATAAATAATCATTTAAACAAACATGAATATTCATTAACAGCCAGGGGTTAATGACAGGACTTGATTAATTCGTGTGTTCAGAAGTTCCGGAGAAAGAAGGGAGGATAATTTGGATTATCCACTTGCTGTTTCGGAATTTCACCGCAGAATTGATTCAGCACAAAATGACAGCGGGCGAAATAAACTTTAGGTTCGTGCCTTGAATATGCGAGGTGTGGGGATATGTCCACGGCGAGGATTTCCATTCAGGGGATGATTGATTGACCAGCGAAAAGACGGAAAATTTTAATGGAAAATTTAAACGGGGCAGCGCTGTACCCTTCTGTTCATATACTCATCGAGCAATCAAAGCCAAATTAAGGAGGATTCAAATTGCGCCTAAATACACGTCTGTTTTACGTGGATATTGATGCTTTTAAAGGCTTTTGGGTGGGATATATCTCAAAGGACGTTTTATGATCTATTCATTTACAGGGGCGGTTAGTGGTTTTCAAATTGCTAGAGGCTAGCATAGGAAATAAATAAGTTTTTTTTAATGATATTGTACATTAGATCAAAATACCCGGAACAACGCGAGTATGCCATTTCAAATTTCGCGAATGTTGCGAGGCTGAAAAAAGTTGGAACGGCGAAATTATTAGGAAGATTAAGGTTGAGAGTATTTTTTGATTACCTATTTTTATGTGACACGTCACAAGAGCGTCCCTATCTGTACGGAGCACATACGGAGGAACTATATCGTCATCCGGTTCGGCAACTTTGTGAGGCGGATTAAGAAGGGGGCTGTAAGAAGGGATTTGTTAATGCGGACTTTGAAGAGGCTCGGATTAAATGTTCCACATACGAGACGCTTACACAAAATACAGAGAAAAATAGAGTCAGTAGAACGACCCGTTCTCATTAAGTCAACACCAACTGTGAACGGATGTTCCGCTCATGATCACGTATGTGCACCAGCGCATCTAGCTCCTTAAAGCAGGCTCCAATAAAATATCTGTAGAGCAGACTCACCATTATGTTGTTCATATTCTCCCCGCTAGGGGCGCCATTAAAAATGTTAGTGTTTCAAAGCTGTCAAAATGGAAAATACGAAATATGAAGTATTGCCAATTTTTTTTTCAAGGGCTATATTTTTAATTTTTAAGTGACATAATTAACGCAGAATTTAGTTAAAAGTGTTGCTTGAGCAATATTTTTAAGATCGAAGCTCGAACTAAAACAAAGTAAGAGTCTAAGCAAATGTCTTAATAATAAATACCTTACTGAAGTGATCAAATTCGAACGCTTTGAAGAATTTGAAAACCAAATTAACTCCGCCCTCAATGAATGCGGTTCACGCGGTAATGAACCCCGTTGCAGAGCGAGATGTGGGAGAACGCGAGTCAAAATCGAACTTTTTGAAAAACAACTGAAGGAATTAGACTTTAAATATGTAAATGTCTTGGTTGGTAATAGCAATTACCAGAGCAAAACTGAGAGTTTATTGTAGTTCGGAACGAGGTACAGATATACTTAATTCTGTGTGTCATTTTAATATTTCATTTAAACGTTAAGAAGTTAACAACCATATGAAGAGTTCAGGTTATTATTGCGATGAGTTTTTATACTACGACTGAGGAGAATATACAACAAATGGTTGGAAGAAGCCTATATTTCTACAAGTTATACGTTATATTTTTATTTTTACAAGTTGCCATACTTTATATTTTTACAGGTTTTTACACTTTATATTTTTACAAGATATTATACTTTATATTGTAACATGTTTTTATACTTTTTATTGTTACAAGTTGGGGTACTTTATATTTTTACATGTTTTTATACTTTTTATTATTACAATTTGTCATACTTTATATTTTTATATGTTTTTACACTTTATATTTTTAAAGTTTTTATACTTTATATTTGTACATGTTTTTATACTTTATATTTTACAAGTTGTCATACTTTATATTTTTATATTAATATTTTATATTTTTGAGCGATTTTATAATTAATATTTTAAAAAGTTGTTTACATATTTTTATACTTTAAACTTTTTATGCTCTATACGTTTTAATACTTTATTCTATTAACACTTTATACTTTTTCATACTTAACACATTTTTATATGTACTGTATTCGTTCTTCCGGTACGCATAAAAAAATCTGATTCACAAAAAATATTCAAACACAGTGTAAAAAATTGGATGCAATGTAATGATAGGGCATTTACCGGTGCACCCAAATTCGAAATTATTGATTCAACGATTTACGAAGCATATCTTAATATAAGTATATATTCATAGGTATTTTAAAATTTTTAAATAATTTGCAAAATTACTGCTTCAACACTAGTGAGGCGGGTTACGTGAAACTTCAACTATAACTGTTATTATATTATTTTCTATTTTACTTTATAAACCACTGTACACTTACATTATTATATTATGCATGTCTTTTAGTTATAAATATAATTACAATAAAGATACCATTATTACATTTTTATACTTTTTAATTGTGTGTTTTATATTAGTTAAACTTGTATTTTCTGTTAATTTCTTATTATTATATTTACACTTTTCTTACATTTATGGTAATGGCATATGTTGTGCCGTATATATAAATAAATAATAATTAATGTATTTTGTTTTGTGGTAAATTAATCACAAAGGTGCTATAATTTATCCCGAAAAAACAAACAAAACAATCAAGTTCAACAAAGGTCAATATTTTTCTGGATGAAGAATTGTATTTATTTAAGGAATCAACAAAGTTACGATGTTGCTAGAATGTAAGAAAATGAAAAATAAAAATGATTAGTAACAGCCACTTTATCGCGTGGGAAGAAATTCAGGAAAAAATCTTTACATTTGCTTTCACTCAATTGAGAATCTTCCAATTTTTAGATTAATTGTAAGTAAGTTTTTCTTTGTGTTTACGGTAAGAAAATACAATCGTATTGATGAAATCCTCAGAGCACGCATTTAATAAAATAAAACTCAACGATCTTTCATTCAGTTTACATAATTGAGATTCTGAGTAAAGTGCTTCTCATCCCATGCGTAATTAAGGAAACTTCTGGAACTTTGAGTTATCTCATTAAACATCAAAGGTTTGCAGATATTTGATATTTATCACATTAAACTTTCATTGAGATAATTATTACGTTTTTTTTTTTAAATCACTTTTGTTCCCTAAGTGGTATACTAATGATCATTAACTATGAATCAAATAAGTCATGCATTAATCTTAAAACCGAAAAGAGAAAAAAATCTTCACTTTGTTACATCGGCCGACAATGGTTTATCGTAACTCTAAAGTTACACCAACTTACAGCCTATTTAATCGTCATCAAAAGGGGAAATTTAATGAAATTCTCCGAAAAAACTAGTGTATATACGAGTATATAGATAATAAATAATATATAACAAATCCAAAAAAGTTAATAAATGAATTTATGAGTCATGTATGTCCATTAATACTATTTAATTTCTAGTACTTAATATTCATTATTTATATAGCTTTGTTTATTATGAACTATGTATTCTTATTAACATGTTTAACTTCTACAGCAAACTCATGAGCCAGTTCTCTTTATTGACATATTAATACTTCGAACAAATAAAATAAAAAATATTGGTGATACATATATTTCAAGGAAGAAAAAAAAAACTCAATAGGGGAACGATTCTCCTACTTTATATTTTCCTCCACCTTTCTACATTATTATTCAGAGTGGTAGATTGGAAAATGAATGTAGGATCAGTGACTACAGTGATTAATAAGCATTAAAAAAAAATGGGGTTAAGTAATTTTTTGTAATAGCATAAAATACAAAATAGTATACTATTTATTGTATTTTGTAAACTATTAAATTTTTTAGCGATTTTACTTAGTCCTCCTCGGTCCTCACCAGGGGGCCCCATGCAAAGGCTGACTAAAGTTGTTTACTTTGATGTCATCTAATGCTAGGTGCGTCTCCCGTGTCGTTTTTATTGCTGTTTTTAAGCATTGATCGCTTTCAACCAGATTTTAATCCTCGTTCTCATTAAACCTTTTTATTCACATTATATCTTGGGGAAGGATGTTGTTGAGTTTTATTCCAAAATATATGTAGTTTAATACTTGTAGAAAATAATATGAACATAACCTAAATGAAACATGAACACTGAAAAGAACGACAGAAAATAAAAAGATTTCAGTCGCATCTGGAACTCGAACCTAGGACATCTGCCTATCCGGGGAAACCGCTTAACCAACTTAGCTAATTTTCAATTTATGTCATCTTCATCGATATCATATCTCAAATTCAAGATTTGTCAATATTATTCTCCATTTTTAATCCCACCTTATTGACAGCTATCTTTATAATGATTACAAAGTTCTCAACGAACACAATTGAAATCTAGACAGTGTCTCGGATTAATATCATTTTTTTTATTTATATGAGACATCTATTGACTTTTTACAAAAGTCTAAAGAATATATTCAATTTTTTCAATTATTTTTATTGGAGATTTAAAAACCTTATTTTAATATTTAATCATTGTAGAAAATAATATTGACATAACCTAAAAGAAATGATGCGACCGAAATCTTTTTATTTTCTGTCGTTTTTTTTCCGTTTTCATGTCTCATTTAGGTTATGTTAATATTATTTTCTACAATGATTGAATGTTAAAACGAGGTTTTTAAATCTCCATATAAATAATTAATAATAAAAAAAATGTAGAATATATGTAGTTTCTTTGTCCGAAAGTGGTTTTAGAACAAGAAATGTTTTTTGTTGTTTTGATCCGATCTAGTGTCATGAATACGTGTTCTAGTAGAGGGTTCCGTATTTTTGAAAAGTTTTAATATTAATTTTTTTGCATATAGTACTTCTAGTACATGTGGTACGTCAAAACATTTGAATAAAAGATTCAGCAAGCCCTATTGGAATGGCGTCTCATCTTGGTGATTGGCGATTCAAACTTAATTTACCTCGACGAAAGATCAGCAAATAAACGAAACGCCGCATACATAATAATAATAATTGCATTACTTCTATAGCGCCGTTTTCGTGGGAAAATCACCTAAAGAGCGCTTTAAATGGATTTAGTCGTGCTTGAACCTTCCTCTTCCCTATCTCAATCCCTTCAGTTTGTCAATATGCTGCAAATGGGGATGAAATATTCTCACTGACTCCAGACAGTTGTCAGCAGTTGCGACTCTTGTACGGTAATTACAAAATCAAAAATAAACTTTCCTCTTCCATATTCCACTTTTCTTCCATCTCTTAATATTCTACAATATCGGCGAAGACATCGAGACCCACTGACTCCCGCAAATGTGATGATTGGTGATCGAAGACGAAAAGAAATGTAATTAAGATTCATGCATTTGCGACAGAGATCCCAGGAGTCAAGCTGGAGACAGGAGGTGTCGTTAAATAATAAGAACAGTCCAGATGAAGCTGCGGAGTTCGAAGTAAATTTGTCATCATCAACGGTTCGTTACTTCCCCTTCTCGGGTGGATAAGCTTCTATTATTAATAGTAGCCATTCCGTTTCTTGACAGACGACAATCAGGCCCTACGGGTCCATACATCACGGGGGTCCTATAGCGGTTTTCCCCAATTTTGATACAAAACATTTCACTTTGAATGATTTTCACGAGTCATTGAGAGGAGAGAAAATTATGATAATAAAGGTGGAATGAATTTCCAAACATGATAAATGGATTCTTTCTTCGATCAGTTAGGCGTGAACCCCCCACGAATTATTATCGAAGAAAAATATTCTTTATTTTGTCTCTTTTATATAAACCGGAGCAATGGCGCAGAAAAAGTATCCCAACTGAGAATCTGACTCTCGTTATCTAGGTCATTCTATAATCTGGTCGACCGTATCAGGAAATCCAATTGAATAACTTTAATTTATGCACATGACAAACTAGCGGTAATCCCTTTGCCACCGTATCTACCCAAATGTCGTGTGTTTGATACCTGGGGTGGAATAAATAATTTTTTATTTAATTTCTATTTAAATTAATAAAATAATTAAAAATTACTTTGTAATCACCATTTTATTAATATATACATATCAACATGCTTCGAATGCGATGCTTTCCACATCAGAAATATACAGATATTAAAAAAAATAATTACGTCAAGTATAGACAAATGATAAACATAGAACATAATGTGGAATGGAACAAGCTGTGAAATGATGTACCGGCCTCTGTGTTTCATCCATCCTACAGCATGGGTCTCTTCAAGACCCAAGTTCACTCCTTCCTATCCTCTAAAAGACCCTTCACACAGCATCCCCAAAGATAGTATAGGACTTGAGGGAAAAATTATTTCCTTCAGGGTCTTCTGTGTGGAGTTATTTACTGTAAAAAAAACATTAATCTAAGAATAGACAAATTAAAACATTGATTATTATTATTGGCAAATTCAGAACAATATATTTATTAGGTTTTATTTAGCTACAATACAAAAAAAAAATTGATTTACTATGTAAAATAAAGTTGCAATCGTTACAAATTAATTTATGTAACCCGGATTTATTTAAAATAACTTGTTATCGCCCCGAAGATGTTAAGATGACTCGATGAAATTGGTAGATATGATGGATATATAAAAAATGATAAACAGGATATCCGGGGATAAAATATAGAACAAGTGAAAAAAAAGAAAGTCCATTTTTTTCGGATACAGAAATCCGTTTTTTTTTAATCATTGAAGATAATATTTCTAGATAAGATAATAACTCTGAAAATGAAACGCGTGTCATTTTGAGAGTTGTTAAAATTATCTTCAATTAATAAACACATTTTACGATGAGATTTAAAAGCTTCCAAAAGTTATTCCAATAACTGAAAATCCTGAAAACAGTATTGATACCACTTAAACGAGTATATTCCCGTATAAAATTCTAAATAATAAAAAAGACTGCTCTGAACTCCTGTCTCAAATTCACCTTAACATTCCATCAAAACGTACCACGCTGCAGCAATTTAACCAATCCCCCCAAAATATTTAATAGTGTTTGTCCTAACTCAAATCACGAAATATCTTCGACCCCCTGTTATCATTTAAATTTTTTATTATTCATAACTTAATCAACGCACACTCACAACCCTCCACTACATAGCACAATTCAGACACATGGCTACACATACACGTTCACACACACACACACACACACATAATATATTGTAAATAAAACAGGTAAAAATAAAATTGTATTTGAACCACGCTATAAAGTGATCTCAGTATTATACTCTAATATAATAGCTCTGGTGAAAGATCACAATTCAGAATGAAAATTCTGCTTTAAAAGGAGTAAGGCTTGATTCGATCGGTAGGTATTTCCTCCAGTCTTACAGCATCCTCCTAATCGGGGCTGCCACAGTCCCAATGGTTCCACCATTGTCTGAAATTCTTCTGCGATATTTACATTAAAAAAACTCAAAGCATAGAAAGGCAACCAGATAATAGAAGATTGTTAGGTCCTAACGTTTTCTGTTTGCTTCTGGCAGACTTGCATTGTTTGACAGTCCCGTATGCTCGTCACGTGGGCTATCCTCGCTTCGTTACCTTCTCTCATGGCCCGGTGAACTTGATCATACTTTCTTCTCTCAAGCTCTATCCAAGCTTTCTTCCACATCAATTTTGCCTCATCAGTTTGCACCCTTATTTAGTTTGGTTTCGACCTACAGATAATTCTGAAGCCCCGGTCAATGTTTTAATCTAGTACACGGATCAAAATATGATTATAAGTCACATATATATATATTTTTTTTTTTTGCAAAGAAAAAACGAATGAAATTATAAACCATTTCATTGTTATACATTTTGTATAACGTTAGTAAACATATTTTAAAGTGTAAATTGTATTCAGGTGCCAAGCATGAAGGCCGACGTTCTGAAAGATCAATGTACGAGAGCTGACTTTATTAAAATATGATTATTTTTTATTAAAAAAACCTTTGAAATTTTCTTCGCTTGTTTATTTTCGACCGGACCAGTTATACCCTATCACGGGCATCTTAAGACTGACACAATTAAAACTATATCTATGGTATATTTAGCATTTATGTTAGGAGTGCGTCCCATTGCTTTGTAATATTTTACGTGAAATTTATTTTATTGCTGACGGTACGGCTTTACAATTATATTTAAAACTATTTTTGGGTTGGTTTATTACCTTCTGGAAGACGGATTACATTGTGTTTGTTTACTTAAAATATGGGTTAACAAAAATGACATAGTATATATCGTGTCAGATTTTATTTAAACCGATAGTTATTTCTGGTTTTGTTTTTTACCTGTGACTTCCGTCGTGTTTGCTAAAATTAGTTTTATGGCAGTTTTTGTCCCGTACTTACATGAACTATGGATAACCAGGTATATTGTAATGGGTCAATTTGTAAAATGTTTTATTATGTTATAATAGGTACACATCAGGGTAACATCCTTCGTAGAGTTCGCCTTAGATGTCTGCGACGAAATTCTCAGTTACATTTTGCTCTGGTATTTTATATATATTTCCTATTTACATTCATCTGTTTGATACTATTAATGCATACAGGTAAGATTAAACTATAGCGGATATATTAGAGAAGAGTTCAGCCCTTTTATTTAATTGATTTTTCATTATAGTAACAAAAGTTTTTTTTTTAATTTAAAAAATTCTAATTATAATAGAATTCCACAATGATTTGACAGTTTCAAAATTAGAAAATGTTTTTATTTAATAATGCTTGGATAATTTTGGGCTCTTTTTGTGAAACATAACTTCAAGGGCGCTAGTATAATATTTGTTTAAAATCGTTTAATATTTCATTCGTAAAATGACTAGGTTAAGTTTATCTACCCGGCCCTACTAGTTAAATAATGTAGATAATAAGAGTAAATTTCTATAGCGCAGTTTTGTGAAGGTTCACCTCGAATGGTATGAACATGATGATTTTTCGGTACAGGTAAAATATGAGAGTTTTTTTTCGCAGCCGATGTGTGATCCGCTATTCTAATATTCAAACAATTAATTTAATTATAAAATCAGAACCAACTTTGTAGAATTTTGTTTTCTGTGTATTGAGTAAGTCGGTCTTTCGGGATCTCGGCTTTCAGGATTACAGCTGTCAGTATGATCTCGTTACAACCAGTTTTATTATTCCAAAATAGCTTGTATTTAATGAATTAAACATTACTTTGTAATCACCACTATATGAATATATACATATCGACATGTTTTGAAAGCGAAGCTTTCCTTATCAAGATTATACAGAATATAAAAACATTGTAATGTTATTATAACATTACAAATGATAAATATAGAACACAATAATGCAAGAAAAGTATTAGAAATAGCGTTAATAGTCAATACAATAAATATGATATACTAAATATAATTAATAATCAATGACGCGAATGTGAATGGAAGAAGAAGCCGGGGACGTCCGAAGAAGACATGGCACGATCAAGTGAATCAAATACTTGAGTCGGGCCATGTCAAAAGTCGGAATAATAGAAGAGAATGTATGAGACGATGTATGAATGTGAATGAAGCAAGAAGTGTATGCCAAGATCGAATTGTTTGGCGGTCCGTCTTCTCTGCCTACCCCTGCGGGGAAACGGCGTGATGGTTAGTTAGTTAGTTAGTTTATCTCTTGAATTTATTTTCATTTAAATGTTAGTAAAAAAATAATTTATTTTTTAATTTCTAGTATAAATTTGTTATTCAATGTTTCATTATCATTTTTGATTAATTATTACCTAATTTAATCATGATGATGATGATAAATGAGCAACTGTATTAATATCATCTCTATGTTTCTTATAAAACTCTGTCCATCTAAAGCGACCTGCCAGGTAAGTATGTTTTTCTATTTCTGTTTATATATAATTAGATAAAGAATAGGAAGTAATATTTGTACATCGCCCTTAGGTTATTTTATATTATAAAAATCATCTAATTATTATTATTGTTATCATAAGAGAAATTACCAATGATTTCTCATTTTTATAAACTATTTTCTCCACAAAATACGATGTTTTGGGAACGGCGCGGTGTCACATAACAGATATTACCCACGCAATGACACAATATAGAAAAAGCTACAAGTGTGGAAAAAAAATTGTTTCTTTTTTGAAATGAAAAGCAATTAATTAAAGTAAGGAAAATTATATATTCTTCTCCTTAGTATGTTCACATTATCAAAACAATAAAACACATTTAAATAAATCAATTAGAAAACATTGTCCTTTAAATACGGGGAAAACAAATTATCAATGTAAGAACTTCACAGAATAGAGAATTTGGATTATTTTCTAACTAAATCGGTTTTACCGATAATCAATCATTATTTTTAAAAACCCGTCCAAATTAGAATAAGGTGGGAGTAAATAAAATCATATAAATAAACCGTTACAATGTGGATTAACGCAAAATGGCCTTGAACGCAGAAACAGCTGTCACGATAATAAAAACGAAAAATGCTTGCAGAACTTAATAATAACATTATTTAATTTGATTTTCATTAACTTAAAAAAATAATTCGTTCATACATTTTAATGGATATTATGTGAAATAATGTTCTTTATTTTATGTAGATAAATTAAAGAAATGGAAAAATCAAAGCAAATAGCCTACAAATATCTTTACTACTTTTTTGTTCATCTATAATAAAAACTTAAAAGTATTTTTAATTTTTAACAGTTTTTAAAAGTCTCACCGCTGTCTCTAGTTTAGAAACGGAAAACAATACTTATATAATTGTGAGAAAATTTTTTAAAATTTCGCAGTTTTATTTAATTTTTTTGCTCATATCGCAATTTTAATCATCATTTAAAAAAAATATATGTTTTAATGAGGACTATTATATCGTCGTTGCCAACGAAAAACGTTGGATGTGTAAATTGATAACTTTGTAGTAGTTGCAATAATGTGTTTTTCCAATGAAATAAATAGGGGTTTATGCAAAATATAAAAAAAAAACATCACTATATTTCTTTATTTCAAAAATAATAAAAATGTTGACGTGAAACTCTAAACACATATAAATGAAACTTTAAACAGCTTTACTAAGAAGATACCATTTGCACATCCGACATGGTTCGTTGAGACCGTCGATATATTAAAAATATATATATATATATTGCAATCATTGGACAAATTTTTATTCGCATGAAAACCTAACGTAAATCTAGTGTAGTATTCTAATACATAATCAATATTTTCTAATTTTTTTATAAATTACAATATAAAATCAACTATTTTCTGCAATATCAACAAATGACCTATATTGCGGAAATGCAACAACGTCGGTCGCTAAAGGCGTTTGAGTAGCATGTTTTAAATATTTTGACAAAGCGGTGCGTATTAGTATTTCATAGTATTTGGTTAAGTACGTATTTCGTTCGGTCGCGGTTCGGAGATGCCGCGGCCGGGTCACAATGCGGAATCGCAGAGCTCGTAGCAACGTAGCGGTCGTAGTGCGTAGGCGTATGGCTGGTAACCCGTAGTAGATTAGACCAAAGTTACATTTAATTATATGTTGTAGAAATCCTTTCTTGATTTGTATTTAATATCAAATTGGATTTCATTTTAGACCTTTATAAACTAAAATGGCCAGAATATTTTGACGTGCCGGTGGTCACTTGTGACGTATGAGCCTGCGCAGTTAGTATGAACACATACCATTTGCACCACTATCAGTTGGCGTCATTAGACGCAGATATTGCTAAAATCGCGAAAATGGCTAATGTTAATTTGATTGAATTGGTCAGGGAATTTAGGTTATGAAATAATAATAATAATAACGATAGGAATAGGATTATAAAATCCTCAAACATGTTGTGGCGGTCGCTAAGACTCAGTTGACAACCTTACTCGCGTCTATCCTGTGTCTATGCTGTGCTGCACGGTACAATGTGAATACTTATGTCTGTGCTGTGCTGTGTCTGTCCTGAACTGTTCTGCGTTGTGCGGTGCTGGTAGATCTGAATAGACCGTAAATCGTTCAGATATTTTATTTTTAAATTCAAATCTGGAAAACTAAACTTAACGTGTAAGTACTGAGTATAACAAAAAAAAATTTTTTTTTAAAAGAATTTTCTGTAATTATTCATATAAAAGAAATATAAATATAACGTTGAACGAATATTTAAATAAATTTTACGTGGATGATAATGTACGAGGGTTGTTCGTAAAAAAGGTTTCCCTTTTTTTTTTTTAATTCTGGATCGTAGCTTCGTCTTCCCCCTCCACATCCCTATCCAGCCAAACTCGCTGCGACGCTGTGTCAGTTTGGCAGCCGTAAATAATGGAGCTCCCGATCGCATCGCCCGCGAGGTGTGAAGTACGCTCCGTGATTCGTTTTTTGTGCGTCAAACGCTATTCGGCGACGGAAATTCATTCTAAACTGGCAGAAATGTATGGAGAAACATTCACGAGTGTTCAAATGATGCGCAAGTAGTGCAAATAATTCAAAGAAGGGCGCACAGACGTCCATGACGAACAGCGGTCCAGGCGGCCATCGGTCAGTGACGAAACGATTGCGATAGTGGAAGCGGCAATGCTGGTGCACTTCTTCGTATTTGCATCGTGCATTCGATTAATTTGAAAGAAATTAACACTTTTTTGTGATACAAGTTGATGCATTCTTAGTGTGTAATTTAAATGGGATACTTGATTTTACAGCGAAAGTAACGCCTTGTAACGACTATTGCTATCTCTAAATAAAGAAACATTAATTTAAAACAATATATTTCATTCGAAACATTCATTTTTTTCAAAATATATCTAAATAATGTAGTTCTCAAGTAGGTTAAAACTTGTTTTTCATTTTGAAAATATTCTCTCCAAAGAAACCTTCTTCTTTTGAATATGTAATCCGTGGCTAACCGGAGTGGTATATCTATGGGGTAACCTCAATACAACATGGCAGGTTCATTGTTTTTCATCCTAATTTTAAAGCGTTATAGCAACAGTTTTACATATTGGATTTCATTTAAACTACTCTATAAACATTCCCGGCATTGATACGAACAAACTGTGATATTTTCAGCGAAACCTGTTAAGTAATTTTCGAGAGAATCGAGGACAGACAAACAAATATTCATTTTTACATATAGAGACTATTGATAATAAATCACCTTAATGCTCGAATCCCCGAGCCGGGATATTTTTGATTATGTCATTTTAGAAGACGTTCAAAAAGGATGTCTCCAATGTACGAGTACACTAGGGGGAAATACGAAGAAGAAATACAGAAATCCTACACGAGATTTCCACTTCCAAAATATTGGGTATTCTCGTAAATATATATAATTTTATCTCCGCCAATTTTCCGGAACGAATTTCGTCTACTATTCAATATAATGTATAAATATTCATAATGATTTGATGAGAGATGTTAATATAATTGTACATGTTAAGAAAATTCTCCGAAAATAATGAAACCCCATTTAGAATACAATCCATCTAATTCCTGCATGTTAAGGGGAGGGTTCATATACCTCCGGGTTGGAAGAGTCTTGCGGTTCATTTTATTATTTGAAATCGGGTAAACAGGAGACAATGTGACCTGATTAATCCTGCTGGTTACATCACAGCGAGTAACTTACCCCAACCAACCCTGGAGATACCGAGGGGTATTTGAATACCCCGAGACGAAGATGAAATTATTTGAATTTAAATTGCTTCAGCCAAGACGTCTCGAGGTTATTGCTAATGTTTTGCATAATTTAGGAGTAAATTTTCAAATTGGATAACCGCTTGTATTTCAAGTTAAAGTTTGATTGAGATTTAAATACAGATTGATGAAAATTTTAACCAGGGTTGTTCCGCAAGGGTTCTACGTAAACAGAGTTGTTAAGATCTGAGGTCAATGATATCTTTATCCATAAACACATTTTAATTGCACCACAATATATTAATTACGTATAATTTTTAGTTAATACGCATTAGAAGAAAAAAATGTATGTGCTATCTTTTTCTTCTATCAATTATGTAAATAAGAATGTTCCAGGCGGGCGGTGTGTGTCTGTTTTGTATACAAATCTACAATTTTATTCCGATCTTGATGAAACTTTGCACACTTGACCTTTTATACGACAGGAAGAAGTCACCCTCCGTTCCCCTTTCATACCTACATTTAGCTTTGACATATTCAATGCCAATGTATTCCAGTTAAATTTCAAAAAATCACATTATGATAATAACCTTCTTTACCCTGACAAATCTACACATTGGTATCATTACTCTAACTCAGTCAAAAACACATACAACAAGGAACTACAAAAACAAAATTTGGACAAAAAAAACCATAATAAATTTAAAAATCAAATTAAACACTGAATACGTTTCATAGCGAGATCTGAAATAGAAAATATATTAACACCAAATACAGACTAACACCAAAAGTACTCGACTGCACTTAAAACATCTCACCTTGCAGTTATTATTATTTTTTCATCAAGCTCATCAATTTAATATATTGTAATTTCATATTTTGTAAATGAAATCCCCAGCACGGGAAATCGCCCTGAGGATATCATTATATTTTATATAAAGAGAAGATAATAAAACATTATTATTATTCACTACAATAGCCCTAAAAGGGCATATTCAGATATAAACAGTGTTTTTTCTACATCACGCAAACCTGAAAAAATCATACATGCTCATTATGATTCCACGTTTCGTTTAGTTCACCTGTACACGACTGCCTTACATATAGTGGTTTAAAATGTTAACGTAACCCCAGCACTGATTTAATACAACACGTCGCAATATAATTTCATGCTTGGCTCGTAAACAATGATATGGGAAACATTAAAGTACAGAGTGGCGTAATTTCTTTGTTTCATCCCCTCAGCGCGTAGGTACAAGGTCACCAGTTTATGGCAAGGCCAGTGACATAATACAGTATAAATGCACATAGATACGTAACTCATTATCAATATTACTCAATAATATTAACTTTCTTTTAGTACTCAATTTTAAATGCATTTTTTTTCATAGCACCAATCAGTACTTATCAAACAAATATACATAATTGTTTTCTCTATAATATTTGTTTTTCTCATCTCATAAGTACTTTACTATTATACCATACTCAAATTATCTGGTATACGTAAACGATTACTCTATATTTTTTTCTTATCTGTTTGAACTTAAATTTTATTCTATATTAATTATTATACTATGTTCAAAATATTTGGTACACACAATTGTTTTTTTCTATACTATTTTTCACATCTCTTTATGCATAAATATTATACTTTTGTCTAGATATATTATATTACCATACTATTTTAATACCAGCTTTTCTCCCTTTTATTTTTGTATAATGGCACTTAATATGAATTAAATTTGTCAATTCGACTGTCCTAAAACGGGATTTGTTCCTAGTTGGGCAGTCAAAGTTTTCGTAAATTTTGTTGCTAAATAATGTGTTTTTCAAATAAATAAATGTCATTATTATCTTTAAAAAATAATAATTCAGAATTGATTAATTTGCCGATCTCTACGATTATTTCACTTGGAGGCACAATCAAAATAACAGTAAACTAAATATTATCTAATTGGTTGTACATTTGTTTTGTTACAATTGACGGCCTCCATGGTCGAGGGGTAAGGAGCAAGTAACTTTTATTTAATTAATGTGTGTTGTTTCACAATTAATTAATTTAAACATAATATATAGTATATTTGCGCACGTTCCAGAGTGGAAGATACTCTCAGTATCGCCCTGGTGAAAGACCACCATTCAGAATTGAAACGTTGCTTGAAATGGCTTTTAGCCGTGTTTGGTGACCAGATCTGAATAGCCAGGTATTTCCCAACCTCACTCTTCCCCTTCTCCTTCCCCTCCACAATACCTTCAGCCTTACAACATTCCCTAATTGGGAATGCCATAATTTCACTGGTTCATATAAAAAAAAAAATATTTCCCTCCACACAGCATCCCCTAAGATGACATAGGCCTTGAGGGATATTATTTCCCTCGGGATCTCTTGTGTGGAGTTACTGTAAAAAAACATGGAAGTTTTTAAAAACATATTTAAAAATCAAAATCGTGTAATATGCCTACAATCTGCTTCATTTGAGATAATACAAAAATATGTTTCTAATAGGACTAGGATTCTCAGATGAAATGTTGAATTATTGTATTCTTTACTGGATAAAATTATTTCGGATTTCATCCCACTCATTCGTTTTAAAGAATTTAAGTATCCGAGATGCTTCACTAAAGAATTAGTTAATTGCCCTTAAAAAGGATTTACATAAGAAATATGAAGAAGTGGGAACGTTTTAAAATTATATGAATATAAAAATATTATAAAAGTTTGCAAAATCTTATCAAAAATATTGTACAATTCTTTTATTAACAATTTTGAAACTTCAATAAAGTTAAGTATTTTTGTAAATTTTATAATAATAACATAGGTGTACCCACTAACTAGGAATATGCGAACAAAAAAGCTAACGACAATCAGTATCGTTGATTTCTCTAAAGGTTTTTATGATTGATACACCAGTTCTTATTAATTCTACATCATATTCTTATATTACAACTGACCATATTCTAAATTTATCTCTTTTCCACATATAATATATTGACATCTTTTGAATAGGTATTCAGAGAGAATGCCTACATTACGATTGCCCACTTTATTAATTAAATTTTCTAAACGGAAAATTATTTGCTAATTAATATGTTTGTTTAAAATTATTAATGAATTAATAATGACGCCACATTATTAATTCATTAATTCAAGTTACCAATCGTTAGAAGAAATTATATTAATTTAGTGTTCTATACCCCTGAATTGCTTTATTTAATTTGTTTTTATGTTTCTAGCATGACAGTAACAATACAGTACTTAAATGGCGAGCATTGATCTATGTAAATATTTGAAAATTGACATTTTATTATCTTCGAAAGATGCGTCATGATTTTTTGGCATCATTATTAATATAATAAATAACAGTCACTTTATTTATTTATTATTATACTAAATTATTATACTTTATTATTATACTAAAACGTCAGAATTTATCATAATTTTTCATAATAACAATTCATAAACGTAGAACAATTGTGATGTAAAAATTATTCCCCGCTTTAATTTTAATAAATTAATTAAAAATTAACTCGTATTCACTACTTTCTTAATATATACTTATCAACATGTTTCGAAAGCGAAGGTTTCCTCATCAGGAATATACAGAATTCTAAAATATAATATAAATTTTAATGAAAATTTCTTTTCTTTTCTAATGGTTCTATTTATTTTAGGGTATACTCAGTTCTTTTAGCCACTGCAGTACCTACCATATACACCAGTACCTCGCTTGTACCTAGATTACATGAAGTTAATAATAGATATTCAGATGTAGTGGATTTATTTAACTCTACGGAAGGTAAGTACAAGAAGACGTTTTCAATCAATATTAATATATAATCATTGTAGAACATAATATTAACATAACCTAAAGGAAAAATAAAAACGAAAAAAACGACAGAAAATAAAAAGATTTCAGTCGCATCTGGGACGCGAACCCAGGACCTCTGCCTATCCGGGGCAACCGCTTAACCAATAACTTAACTGAAATCTTTTTATTTTCTGTCGTTTTTTTCGTTTTCATGTTTCATTTACGTTATGTTAATATTATTTTCTACAATGATAAAAATACTTAATAATTAAAAATTGACAATATTAATATAACTTAAGCTTGCTATGTGTTTTATAAGTACGCATACCTTTTACTTTTTCGTGAACTTTTATTCTTTATATACTCTCTGATGGTCATTGTACGACCTAATGCCACATTTAGTAGTTACCTTTTTAAAATTATTTGTTCGATTTTCTTATGCTTGTAGTTAACTGTGACATGCAATTAGTTTATGGTATGTTTATACCGTTGATATTAAATAAAAAAATAAATATTCTTGTGAAAATTCTACTTCAGCGTCGCAATATTATACTGCTATATTGTTAATATATTTAGGAATAGCCTAGTTCAGTTTATTTTTCACCTAGTAGAGCTAATATATTTATCGAAACTATTTAACTCTGAACGGATACATGATCATAATTTTCTTAGTTGAAAGCATAAAATTATATGATGGGCTTATTCAATATAATGATTTCTTTCTTGTATAATAGTTTTAATAATATTTATACGAGACACACTTGCACAGTTTACGAGCATAATATTTTACACATTCTGCAAAAATCTATGTATGTAAAAGACTTTAACGGGCGCAAATAAATATTGACGGAAATTAGAACGATCTGAATGATGTGGAAATATTTTTTACAAAACAGAGGTCGCTTAACTTTGTTACCTGAAAAAAACTTGTTTTTCTCTGTCGTAACTGACGTGTTTTCAACACGCAAATTAAATGTACAAAAAATAATTCGACGCAAAAAATATTCTGCCTAATGCCGTCATAAATTTTTCATATCTTACCCGTATATTAACTTTCCATTCATAGATTATTTTAAAAAGCGGCGAACGTAGATTGTTCGTCCTATATCTCTGTATGTCTGGGTAAAGTATGAATTCGGAAAACAAATTACAGCGTATTTGTTCGTGAAAAACTACAACATTGAGTGACGCGGCAGTTTTCTCGACTCTCAATTTGTCTAATAAAACGTTTCGCGTCTTAAAGGAGCAAATTCCCTTACAGATTAAAGAACTATGAGGATTGAACAAATATCTTCCAAATTCTTTTCTATAAGCTATTTCCTCTTTTAACTTATTACTAACTTGTATATTTTAATGCGGCATCACGTTCATTGGTCAAATGTATTGTACATACAGTTTCGTATTACAGATCGATGAACTGGTGAATGCATTTGTTAGCTATACGTTGTAATAACAGATTGTATATAGTTAGTGATACGATAAGGCTTTGGAAAAAATAAATATTTGTACAACGCCCTTGAGCTGATTTACCACAAAAACGGTGCTATTCAAATCATCATAATATCATCATTATTAATTAAAGACTCTGTTTGTAAAATATAAAATCTATCCAAATTAAAATAGTAAAATCACTCAAGGCCATTTAAATGTTCAACTATGTCGGAAATCTTACTAAAAAGGTTCACAAATTCTAATATTTACAGTCTAATAGAGCCTAATATTTTTTTATGGCTTGATTACATAATTTTTATTTTCTTCAATTTAGTAAAAAAAAAAATGTCTGGGATTCAGTCTCGTCAATTAATCATTAAAGACAAAGTAGAAAATCTGTATACCGAAACAGCAAAAGTCTTGTACCTCTGTTGTCACATTTTCAAAAAAAAAAAATATCTGGTATTTCTGGCAAAATTAAAAAAGAGTATATCTTTAAAAAAAGATTGTTAATGGCGTCATTATTAATAAGTTAATAAATATATTTTGTAAACACAACTTTTTTAGTATATAAATAAAACATTATTTTTTAGTATTCTGTATGTCCCGATGTTTATATAAAAACAAATGCTAAGAGATTTAAACATACTGTCTTTTAAGCAAATTATATAACTTAACGCAAGAGTTTTTCTCTTTAAAATGTTTAACGATAAAATTCTGAATTCTTGAGAAAAATTAATAAACATCAACACAGACATAACCATTCTACAAGAAGAAGAAATGAAATAAGGTTACCCATTCAAAAGAAAACAATTTCGCGAAACTCATTACTATATAAAGCTATGAAGATATTCCAAGAAAAACCGGTCAGTATGAAAGAAGAGGAAAATGTTTTGAAATTTAAGAAGAAATGTGAAGAAAGTGACGAAATACGTAAACTGCAATTTTTAATGTTATAATTTTTAAAGTTTGATTTGAAATTCTTAATTGTGTATTAATATTATGTTATGTGCATGTGTTCTATTTTATGTTAATTAAGTAAATAGAAAATAAATATTATTAAAGCGGTGTTCACAAAGTGTTTTTATTAATTTATTAAAGAGTCTAGTTTGTTGTAGATTTTTTTATTATTCAGAAAAAAAATTATTGTCTGGGGACTAACGGGGATGATTCTAAAGCAAGGGTTGCTAACCTATTTGAGGTTATGAGCTACCTTTGTCTTAATTTTCAGTAATGTAAGTACAAAAAACGACTAGAGCGAGTAAAACACTCCTGTGACGGCAGAACCGGACTTTGTTTTACAGAACTCCACTCAGGAAGCTCCGAAGGAAATAATTTCGTTCAAGGCCTATGTCATCTTTAGGGATGCTGTGTGGAGGGTATTTATGGGATAGGAATGAGTGAACCTGAGTACTTAAGAGACCTATGTTGTAGGCGGGAGGAAAAGGAAGGCCGGCAAATCATCCCACAATCGAGCTGCTGAACACTAGAACGAGTCATAGACGTGACATGTTATCATGTGGCAAATGTCAACCATTTTCAAATTTTGGGCGCGCGTTTGGCGTGTTTCCTGACTGTGCACCGGTGCCGAAGGGATCAATGGCGCTAGTTCTCCAGAGCATCTTCCATCGAAATACCGATTGAACAAAGACAGCATTCCCACCTGGCGTCTGTGTTTCAAATATTGCAATCCATTTGTTAAGACAGGTGAATCTATCAAAGACAGAGTCAAGGTTTTTTTAAATTTAGATATTTTGGGTCTCCCGACAAAAGGTAGCTGTCAAATTCTACAGTAAGGCGCACTTGCGATTTGTGCAGGGTCAGCAGTTGTGTACTATTAAAGTATCTGCGGGCTCTGTACAGTATGGCCAGCTTCTGAGAGGCAAACTAAAAAGGGCTTCAGGATCCCATTTGCAAGTAATTTAGCCAATTCTTGATGCCTTAGATAACTAAGAGCTTTACTTATGAATTTGACCCTTTTTTCTTTTATTATATAGAATCCATGGGATTATACCACCCTCCCCAAAATGCGTAAAATAAAAATGAAAAATATGCATGTAAACCAATAAGTTCTAAATCATTTCTAAAGACGTCACACTGTTTGTTTTATATATTTCTATAAATGGATAAAAAAGAGTTAGTCAAATATACTAGGTTGAATTAAAGTACACGTCCTCTAGTTTTCTTTACGTTTCTTCCTACAGTGTGTACAATTAGAATACATCAAGTCGGATTAAATGGAAATTGTTCCAGGGATGATTCCGCATTCCTGTGGGAATATATCTTTAATTTACATATCACGAAATCTCAATGTTCCCGAGGAGCTTACGGATGTTCCCGGGCGGGGCACAGGGTGTCCATAAATAATGTCCCTAGCGAGGTTACCCGGTACCCGCTACCCGTCACAGAGCCAGCCCTTTCGAATGAGACTATTTACACTCACCCTGTACCTTGAGGTATTACGCATTTATGCCTTCTATTTCTAACTATGAAGACTTGTTTTGACATTTACCTCAAGTTTTTTCGGTTTAAATAGAAAAAATGATGACGAATAATTTTCTTTCATGGAAGTAGCTTATTTCATGTTTAAATATTTTTACTGAGGTTAATTTTTATACTTACGATTAAGATGTTCGTTCTTTGACAGTTGTTTTTTTTGGTTTGCTTATACAGGGTGTTTGGTAAAAGGTGTGAATATATTTGAGCAGCGTATTTTATTATGAATTTATTAGCCATAATTGCCATTTAACATTCTTAGACAATCTGTATGAACGATTACATTAGACAGAACGTTCTGGTGCTAATTTTTCGGTTTAACTGCCGTCCTTTGGGTTATTATTTAAAAAGTTGGTAAAAAACATCGTTTTTTTCATTAGATTTCGCATTAACAGTACGTGTTTACAATATACCGACTTGAATAGGAGAGACGAAAATACCCGAACACATCCGTTAGCTTCGGCTGACCTCGAAATACTAAACGAGATGACGCAGGAACAAACTTGACGTATACGAATGTTTTGTGGGTTTCGCGTACAGTTTTTTTGTACCTGAACGTACGGGATACGGTTTGTTGCGTTCGGGCGATAATATAGCGGCCATATTACGTACGTTCGTATGGGTAAGGCGGTTTTAAGACAATTGTTTTCAGCTAGTAATGTGTTTTTCACTCCGAGCTATGATCCCTGAAAGTTTTCACAGGAAACGAGAATTAGTTACGTCCAATAATGGAAAACAACAATATTAGTAATATTTTTCAACCAATTTCTCCAGTAAAAGTATTACTACGAATGTAAGTAGGCACATTTAATAATCACGATTTGAAAAATAAACTAACCCATTATTAACTTCTATGTTATGTTTTTATTAAATTTTACAAAATGTAATGAACAAAAATGTCCCGATTAACTACTCTTTAGTAAATGAATTAAAATTATTTTGTGTTCACCGCATTATTAATATAGACATATATACATGTTTCGAAAGCAATGCTTTCTTCTTCAGAAATATATAGAATACAAAAAAATAATAATGTCAAGTATAGACAAATGATAAATGTAAACAAAAAATGATTAAATTAGGAAAGTAATTAATCAAAAATGTTAAAACCAAATATTACATGACATTGAATAATAAATTTATATATTTTTAATAACTTCAATGGATAGCTAGTTAAAAAAGAGATTATTAATTAAATTTAATTCACTATTAACTTACTTTTTATCAGATTGACTAGAGAGTGCTTGTCAATCAAAAGCTCATAATAAATTAAATTTACAGTTAAGGTCTATACAAAATTTAAAAAAATTGAAAAATTTGAAGAATTTAATACCCCACTCATGGTTGGTGTTCCTGAGATTAACAGTACGTACCTTTTTCCTGGGAGTAAGTCGGTCTATTATCCGCTGTCAGTATCAAACTTATTTTTGTTAAAAAATCCTTTTCAATATAAAACATAACTTCATGTACGTAGAAATAGAATTTCAGGACATTTTTTCTTTTGATCCTCCATAGCTTATTTATTTGCTGTTTTCTCCTTCTTGTTTTTCAATGCCCTTAGTATCCAGTGAAAAACCATGTACTCGTATGTAATGTCATATAATATTATCTTACTCTGTTATTTATTCTTACTTTATATTTGATTATTTACACCCTTAGCTTCTAAATTGTTATATTATAATATCTAAAATGTTCATCTAATTGACTAACTAATCTACTACTAGTGAATATTTGATATTGTGTTTTTAATTTGCATGCACGTAATAGCCGTTGAGCTACGTCGGCTTATCGCAAACCCGCCAAGTTAATCAATATATACTAGTGTTCCATTTTAATAATTACTGTTTTTATTATATTTTCACCTGTAAACAACCTACTTTATTAATATGAGAGAGGCTTGTAACGGCTAAATCCCTCAAATAGATGGCGTCGAGACAAATTATATCTACATTTTATTGGTGAAAAATGTTTTGACTTGTCAAATATTTATTAATTGATAAACTAAAGTTTTTAAGACAAGATTTTTGTGCATAGCGCAAAGGGTAACAATTATTTTTATAAACAATAATTATTAGCCTGAAACACTAATATTTGGCAATATTTGACAAGTCAAAGCAATTTTCACAAATAAAATGTAGACATAATTTGTCTCGACGCCATCTATTTGAGGGATTTAGCCGTTACAAGCCTCTCTCATATTAATAAAGTTGGTTGTTTACAGGTGAAAATATAATAAAAAAACAGTAATTATTGAATGGAACACTAGTATATATTGATTAACTTGGCGGGTTTGCGATAAGCCGACGTAGCTCAACAGTAGAGCATCTAACCGGACATTAGAAGGGTGCGGGTTCGAGTCCTGCCGGCGACATTTATCTTTGCTCGGAAGGTTTTTTCAATTTGGATGAGTGTTTTAGATTAATAATTATTGTTTATAAAAATAATGATTATTTATTCCCCTAGTTTATTCTAAATTGTGCATGTAAGTGAGTCTGCTGCTCACAAATATTTTATGTTATAGTTTTAATTTGCATATATACATAGTAAAATATCAGATATACTATGTAGTATATCTGTTATTTTACTATTATATTAAGTTATATTAGTTAGTGTAAAGCGTACTTACGGTTAAACTTCACAAAACTGCCCAATGGAAATTAACTCATATTATTTTTAATTATTATTATTAGCTGGTCCGATTGTGAACCGGTCGTCATTCCCACCGGGCTATTTATCCTTTTTATTTTAACTTATCAAAGAATTCTTTCTAAAATTTGATTTTCATAATTTATGTATCCCGGTTCTATATCATTTCGTCCTATTTTTCTAATATTGGAAACCATTGAAGTCCTTCTCACTAGTTGTTGGCAGTTTGAAATTTTGTGTGGTTAAATGTAAACATACTGGAAAAATAATCTTTACAATTTTCCTGATCCCGATCTTCTTCCCCTCTCTTCCTCATTCAGCCTCATAACATATGTAGATTTGAGATATAATAGTCTCACTGGGGGGTTGGTATTCCTGTACGATATACACATAAAAAATCGAAAAATCATCCATCTCATTCCAACTAATAACAAAATATTTATCCCATTTGGGAGGCGGGTATGGGTACCGCTGACCTGGGAACTATTCGTTGGATAACCAAGACCTCTGCCACACGTCACCCCACGTGGTTTGCTATGGCAGGTAACTTAGCAGGAGTGCCCGGTTCACGGAGTGAAATTTGTTTTGATCTTGGGGGCAGATGCGCCAACTGCTTGACGGGCTGGACCGAGAGAGGCCGCTTGAGGGAGACCCCCTGACGTCTCTAGATGGACACTCTTAACCCATCGCTTTTAGGAGGGATGGATTAATACGTCCGTCACTCTTGAATATATTGACCTCCAAATTCCTGCCTAGCCCTCATATCTTTTTCCTTCCCAGAACTTTCTCTCGTTCCTTTCTTCAAAGGACCCTCCATACAGAATCCCCAAATACGTCAGTTTTCTCACTGCCTCCTGTGTAAAATTGTTGTTAAAAAAGCCCCCAATGAAGATGACATTCTATTCTTAGTAACCGAGAGGATTTTTTTATCAAATTTCCCGGCCGCAGAAGAGGTTTGGCTTACGTATTCACAATTTTCACAATTCCTTCGCCAAGTCATATTGCGGCGCCCGCGCCACCTAGACGGTTATCGGGATATCCACCTAGAATATTTCTCCCTAACAACACTAATAGGAAAACACAAAAACATCTCCTTGCTCCTCGTCTCTGAAAATATTTCCCCTTGTCTACATCTACACAAATATAGAAAGATTAACAACGTTTTCCTCCAAATTTATTATAATAACATGTCATGTCCTGGCGCAGATTTTGGGAAACGAAAATGTTTAGAAAAATGTTCAGAAATATTTTAAATTGATTGAGTTAACATTGTATTTTGCACAAAATCTTGCACTTATTTAAAAATATTTCGTCAATACCAGATATAAAATATTAGAGAAATCGAGAATGTTGATAAGTTTTTGGCGAAATATTAAAGCCAAAATGTAAACTTTTTTTTACAATGTAATTGAGCTCGAATATTTTTTAACAAATAATCATCAATATATGATACAGGAGAGTTATTTGTGGCTTTTTTTGTTACCTAAAATTCTTCTTTAGAGTTGTTGTTAATAGTACAGTAGAAAACGTTCTATTTAAATGATTATATTTGTCGTAATGGGACAATTTTAAAATAATACTGGAATATGGGAGTAATAAAATTTATTTATGGAAAGGAGTATAATAATATATTATATAAAATAATAATTAGTCTGTTAAAAAAGTAAATAGGTATAATATAAATAAGTAGTTCGGGCGTAATGAATATAAGTTTTACATGTGGTTACACTATGACTGCAGGTTGTACAAAGGAGTATAACAAGTGGCTTAGAGCATAATATAATAACATAAGTATGAAAGAAATAAGAAGGTAAAGAATATATAAGTATCTAGTTACAACGCAATGGGCGGGTAATAGTTTATAATTATTATGACGTTGTAAAACACAAACAGTTGTAAAACGTGTTTACAATATAGCAAAACTTTATTAAGTCTGATTGGGTGGTTTATAGAAACAATAACACAATAAATACAAATTTAGCCTGGACGCAGAGTTGGTTATATGTCAGTTTGTATGGCATTAAAATGGTGAAATTTGATACAAATAAGGCACGCTCATCGTTGAAATGTGACCTATAAATAGACGGATAAGGAAAAACATTTCCTTTAAACTTGATTCACTACTGTTGTTAATCTTCCACGAACTAAAAAATAAATAAAAAATCCCGAATCTTGCTAACAATGGCGCAGAAGATTTTATTCCTGAAATTCTCCGTTTTTTCAAGGGTTTTTCCAGGTCTAAGCGCATTTACTTCAATCTTGGCTCTTGCGTATACGTGACTGTATGAATTGATCTTAGGGTATTCGTACCGCTTCCCGAGCTTTTGCAAATGATCTACAGTTTTTTCAGGTAGGGAAACGTCCGCGTCTGTTGAGCAAAGTCAGGCCGGGTTAGAGCGAAACACACATGTTAGAAACGGAACATGAAAGTGTGGGAAATGGTTCCCCTTTCAGTACTTTATTTACCATTTCACAGGAGCGAGTGCCGCGTACGTCCGCTCCTACTTCATAAATAAACCAGGCCGAAAAGGTTACGGATGCGCCGGCCGTAAGGGTTAAAAAGACGTCGACATTTTGGCGGGGGACGATGAAATAAATTTCAGCCTGGGACTGAAATATTCCAAATTCAGAGACTTTCATTTACACGAAATCTGCCGAGGATTTTCACAACCACTGTTAGTTTCTCTTCGCACTTACTGTAAAATTATTTTCCGAAGAGGGTTGTTTTGTTGCGGCTGTGGTAAAATAAATTAGCGGATAAAATTGAACGAACGAATTAATGGGGGAAATTTATTGGAAGGATTACTTATGACTACCAGTTCCGAGTCAGAACCTTTTTACTGCAGGCTCAGAACTTAATGTATTTCTCGGTAGTGTTCGCATTGACCCTAGAAGCGATGTATGGTCGCATATTCTTATTTTCTCGGAGAAAGGTAATACCCCGTTTCCGCACTACGTCTCTGTCAACGTATTCTAAAAAAAACAAATATAAAAAACAAAGAAAAATTCCACTTGTGGGTAAATGGCAAATTGAAAAAAATGTCGTACTGACGTAGTAACACTTTCGTGTTATAAACACGGATTGCAAACTTTGGAGCACAGACGTCAGGTGGGTATGCTGTTCTTATTCTACAGGTATTTTAATAGAAGATGCTCTGAGGAACTAGCATCATTGATCCTTTTGGCACCGGTGCATAGTTGAAAAAACGCCAAATGCACGACCAACATTTGCACACGGTTGGCATTTGTCACTTGAGAACGGGTCGCTTCTACGACTCGTTCTTCTGTTCAACAGCTTTGCCGTGCAATGATATGCCGTCCTCTGTGTTTCCTTCATCCTACAACATGGGTCTCTTCAAGACCCGAGTTCACTCCTTCCTATCCTCTAAAAGATCCTCCATACAGCATCTCCAAAGGTGATATAGGCCTTGAGGGAAATTATTTCCCTCAGGGGCTCCTGTGTGGAGTTACTGGAAAAAAAGGATAATATTGACAAGTCTTGAATTGGAGGTATGATATCGATGAATATAGCGTAAAGTTAACTAGTGTCATTAGCTCAGTTAGTAGAGCGGTTGTCCCGGTAAGATAGAGGTCCTGGGTTCGATTCACAGATGCGACTGATACCTTTTTTATTTTCTGTTTTTTTTTGTGTTTCATTTGGGATTTATTGATATTATCTTCTCGAATGATTAAAAATGTCTATAATGTAAATCGTATATTATCCATTAGCAGTCCACAATGGGGTGTTGATACCAATCCCGATGTATGGCAGTGAGGCATGAAACTGGTAGAGGAAGTGTGAAAGTAGAATGAATGCTGTAGAAATGAGATCTCTAAGGCAAATATGTGTAAAACTATGTATGGTCGTGTGAAAAATGTTGAGATTCGCAAAGAATGTAAGGCTGATGGAAGCGTAATGAGCAAGATTAAAAAAGGGGCATGTGGAGCGAATGAACGAAGAAAGGAGTGTCAGGAGAATATATGACGCGGATGTGAATGGAAGAAGTCGGGGACACTCTAGGAAGATATGGCACGATTAAGTTAAACAAATATTTGAGTCGAGCCATGTCAGAAGTCGGAGTAACAGAATAGAATGTATGAATGAGAATGAACCAAGAAGTCTATGCCAAGATCGAGTTGTTTGATGGTCCGTCCTCTTTGCCTATCCATGCCGCGAAAAGGAGTGATGGTTAGTTAGTGTTATATAATAATTTCTTCAAAAGATTGGTGTTCAGTTTGTGGCGTCATTATTAATAAATTAATTAAAAATTACTTTGCATTCACCACTTTATTAATATATACATTCCAACATGAATTAAATATAATTAATAATGTTTTTTTTAAATATATCTTGAATTTTTTTCTTTTTTTAAATTTCTAATGTGAATTAGTTATGCAAATGTATCACAAGAATTTGTTATTAACATTTTTGATTAGTTAATAATTAGTTAACCTGCTTTAATACATTTTTGCTTTCGTTTATAATTTGTCTATTCTTACAAGTCTGTACTTGACACTATTCTTTTTTAGTATTCTATATATTCCTGATCAGGAAAGCATCGCTTTCGAAACACTTTGGTGTGTATATATTAATAAAGTGGTGAATACAAAGTAATTTTTAATTTATTTATTATATTTAAGTTTTGTAATAGTTACCTTTCCGTGATTTTATGAAAGAATGCTTGTTAATTAGTAGGTTTACTGCTAAATATAACATGATTTATTAAATGTAATTATACGTACGACTTATTATTTTTAAAGTTTGAAACGCGAAAAGGAGAAGCTGTTCCCCAGTTCCGTGATTTGGGGGAAGGCGCAGAGACACGAGCTGTCAGATATAATTTGCGTTTTTGGTGTTGCCAGCATGGAATGCTTAAATATTCATTTTAACGGAGCCTGGCTACAATACATGTTATGCTCTTTTATAATTTTTGATTAAGTCTATTCTTGAATTTATTTTAAATGATTTATTCCTACGTTGCTTATCCTTTTCTGTGTTGTTTTTGTATTGGACTGTAAATGTTTTTTTTTAGTACAGGTGTCTTCAAATTACCATTTAATTTTTTATATCAAATAATATGAAGCATAATACACATATATTATTCTGTTCAAAATATTGGTTATTTTATTTGATAAATGGATTAAAAATTACTTTGTAATTACCACTTGTAAGCATCGCTTTCGAAATATATATGTTTATATTAATAAGGTGGTGATTAGTAAGTAATTTTTAATTCATTAATTAATAATAATAATAAATAAATAAAAATCTAAAATAAAAAAAATAAGTTAATATTTTTTCAAGCCTCCGTGAAATCTGTCGGTAAGTACGATTTTTTTGTTACAATGATCCTTATGCCTTAAAGCATATGCATCTAAGCATTATTATAAATTGTGTCTTTCAGTTCATATCTTCTTATTTCGTTGTTTTCTGGTTATTGGAAAAATATTCTCATTTTATTTATATATTTGTAAGAAACAAACACCTTTTAATACAAATATATACACAAAGGAAGTTTAACAAAGGGTAAGCCAACAAAGTTTCTTGTGCTAACAATGGTTAAATACAGATGTTTTATTTATGAAACTAATAAGATAAAGGAAACAAAAATAAGAAGAAAGGGGAGAGGAAGAGGAATATAGGATCGGGACATTTGTGGCCGTACATATAACTAAGGTTCGATATTCTGAACGGGTATCGTGAAGAAAGTCGATATTGTGAAATTTTGGGTTATATTGTGGACAAATACGGGAATTCGAGGATTTATCCTAAGATTGGTCCTGCATGTGGGTAAATGAATAAAATCTGTTTGTCGGGTTGATCTTGACGGTATGTGAATGCTTGCGAGTCCAGGCCACTATTCAGAATTTTAAATTACAAGTTTTGATCAAATATGAAGTGCCGCGTTTGAAGCGTGATGGAGTTGTGGAATTTGAAGGATTCGGTATTATTTGCAAAGTGTAGATTAAATTTATAATTTATATGGTTAAAGAATTTATGTTGCATACTTTCGATTCTTTCAATGTGGACTTGATATAAAGGTGTCCATATCGAAGTTCAATATTCTAAGTGAGGCGGATATACGCGGTGCGGTGTAAAGGGAGTATACGAATTGAGTATTTATGTTGCGAAAAGGTTTTGAAATACGAATTATAAATCCTTTATTGATAACCTCAATAGTTTGTTTGATAAAATTTTGTTTCACATCCAATATTACCCCACTATTTTAATTTTAAATCAGTGTTTCTTTCTCTTAAAACCGTTGCTATCGCATTTTTAAAAATTATTTGTTTTTTCTGATCTGCCAATATGTACTTAAATATATTAACCGAATACCAACGGACATTAACCAACCCAAGTATTTGCCAGAATGGATCGTGTTTAGGTCATACCTGACTTTTTGGAATATAACTTGCGAATAAAATAAATAAAGCTTAGGTAATAATAATAATAATGATAATAATAATAACAATAATAATAATAATAATAATAATAATAATAATAATAATAATAATAATAATAATAATAATAATAATAATAATAATAATAATAATAATAATAATAATAATAATAACAATAATGATAATAATAATAATAACAACAATAATAATAATAATAATAATATTTATTTATTTGAAATTAACATTATTTAACATCAACATAAGAAAGCTTTGACTGCCAAATAGGAACAAATTCCATTTTAGGACAGTCAAATTGACAAGTTTAGTTCGTATTAAGTGAGTGCCATTGTACAAAAATAAAAAGGAAAAAAAACTGGTATTGATATACTATTGTAATATATACATAATACATCAGATCTTACCAATGTCTCTTAGTCTTTAATCGTTATCTTTGTTTCCTACCATGTAAGTGTATCTGTGATTAATATTTAACAAAACAGTGTTATTTTCTATGTCATGCTGTACTTTTATTCTCTTTTTATGGCACTGTAAAAAAATCTGACCGACACAAGGCGGGCTTGTGCCTAGTCTGGTGGTAAAAAATTGCTTGTAATTTATAATATTAAAGTGAATAAAGAAAAATAAACAAATAAAAATAAAAAAAATTACCGTTCGTTTCTTTATTTCTTCGTTCATCCATCTTAATTATCCAATAATCTAAAGTTCACTTTCTTATCACCATCTGATTTTTCAACCCGTCAGTTGTTCAACGAATTTAAAGTCTTAGATTCAAATATAATATTCCGAAAAATATCATTACTTCAAATCCACAAGGAAAACCTAAAATTAGAGTCATTGAGCACCAGGTCGAGAACCAAAGTACAAATAATAATCACTAAACCTAACACAACAACAGCTCAACACCATTACACATATTCAGCCATAAAATGTTTTAACGAACTTAAACCAAAGCTGAAAAAATTAATGTAATTTTTAAGAAAAAACTTCAAATAAATTTTACAAGAAACTAATTTTAGGTGTATATTATAAGTTCACTTGGAAAAAAATGTTTATGTCCGTATGTTTTATTTTTTTAAATTTCCTTTAAATTTATTTTTTTGAAATTAGTGCATAGACCAGAATATCATGTTCATGGTAGTACTCTTGAAATTAATTAAATGCATAACAGCATTTAATAGCACGATAAGTTTCTAAAAAGGAGAATTTCTCAATTAGGGAGGTATTAATTAAAGAAAAAGAAACTAAAAGGATTACATAAATAAATAAAATAAAAAAATAAAACATTTTTAAAACTTTCATACCTACTATTATTGCCATGTAAACAATGTTGTTAATTATACTCGTATATAATAAATATTTTTTAACTAATTTCTTACGCTGAGTTAGACCAACCTTGGATTAGACCTGAGGGATAATGAGGGACCTCATTTCCTTGTTCGCAAAATGGGATAAAATCTTGAAAAGTAAAAAAATAACTTTTTAAAAGAAACTCGTAACTAAAATAGAAACCGAAACTTTTCAGAAAGTAAAACATGACTGCCTTTTTTGGTTTTCAATTCCTAATGAATTTTAATTTGATTAGAATAAAGTAACCTAGGATTCATGAACACTGATTAAGACATGGCTCTTTCCCTAATTAAAACATCGTTAACAATTTGGGAAGAAGCCGAGAAGGGGGGTATTTAATTGACCCAGCAGGGCTGTCTCCGCGGACCGCAATGAATCTTCGTTATCAGAAGTGACAAATGCCCGAGATGAACATTTTAAATGATAATAAAACTTCTTAAGGCCAGAAAGAGGGCTTCATATCTGCGTTCGTACTTAAACATTTTGACACGTTATTACTCCCATAGAATTTCTGTGATAAATGCTCCGCAAGATTGCCTATTTTTCTTAGAATGGGGTTGTAAAAGTCAAAAACCTTGGGAATGCCATATAAAAATAGAACACACAATTCGTCTGCCTTTATGTGGATTTTTATTTTACCCCCATCCCCTTGGCACGCTGGAATCATATTTCACATCCCGCAGTCGTATACTTCATACGTAGGTACTATAAATGTATCATATTATTGTAATGAGACATAAAAAGTTAAAGTTTGCAATTTGAACCGCAAATTTTGGCTTACATTACAATGACATCAGGGGGTATCAAGGCTTGGCACACATTAACTTGATTACAGTCGTAATCATTTGTGGTGACAATTTGCCAACCGCCGGAATAATCCGCATGATTGAAATTTAGGATTCCTACAGTTATATTTGTTCACAATAACGAACACGCCTCTTATGCCGGCTTTTTGTGTAAAGCTTTCAAATTTAAACATGATTTAACGATTTATGCCGCACCCATAGTTTTTTGGTTGAAGCTTAATAAAGAGATATAAGATGAGACGATTTGCAACCTTTTTTATCTGTTAAGGGCGAGTTGTTTCACAGAATTTGAAACATTCATCAAAACTTCAAAGTTAATATTCAAGTTTTATAAATGTTTTATTCAAGTTCTGTTATTATTAAAGCACTCTGCAACACCTGGCCAATAAAGATATAATTTTAAATTTTGATGAATCTTTCAAATTCTGTGAAAAAACTGACACTTAGGTTTTCTTGGCCAGATTTTCGAATTATGCAATTATTATAAAATTTCTCCTAAACTTTCATTCATAGAATTAGTTATTCTGGGCTTGTACATATGAGAGATCAATCCATTTATAAAAAACTCACTTAAAAGGTATATGATAAAAGAAATACAAAATAGATTAATTAAATAAAGGTATGAAAAAAATGGATAATATGTATACCGGTAGAAGAAAATACGAGCAACTTAACGTTAATATAATTAGAAATAACAGAAGTGGTCGAATTTCATTTACTTTCCGTTCATGTTTGATGATCCGTTAAAAGAACACAATAATAAAAGAAATTTAATTTCATTCTTAGTTTATATTTTTAACAACCCTTTTATGCTATAAATATTATTGTTAGAAAAACAATTAGAAATTCCAAAAACTTTTGTTAATTAAAAAAATAAATTGTTACAGAACAAGTCCGTGGTTAGAAAAGCAGACTTTCCAGAAGTATCCACGAGCAAAAAGGTTTCTCGTATAAAACTGAAAACTCGTGTTTTTGTGTAAAATGCAGGGAATTGGGATTAAAAATCCTAAAGCCAATATTGCAAGAACCTTGATATATTATCAGACGTGGGCGATATCGATACTGAGAACATGTGTTAGGCGGTACACATGCTTTCAATAAGACCAATATCGTATCCAATGGGTTTCAATTCTATTACTATAAAATATAATATTTCATGTAATATTTATTATATCATTGGATATTCTCGTGGATTGAATTTATATAATATAATGTGATATATATACGTATATTATCCTCAAATTGATCAGGGGCACACAAATACAGCTGTGATGTATCTAATACAAACTCGCCCCACCGTTGTTCAATATTAGGTTATGTTCTGATTTTTGTAAATAGTAAAATTTTACATCACATATAAACACGTTCCATTGTTGTGTAAATTACCACTGAAAACAAAGGGCAACATAATTTATTTTAAAACATAAATATGTTAGTTGTAAATCTTTATTCCTAAACCATAGATGTTAACCATTCAACAATATTGTTCAAAAGACTCACCTGTTCATAAATATGTTTGCCACTAGTTTTGTGTCATTAGTTACAAATGTTAGTTGTAAGTCGCTAGCTATATGAGTGTTAGATGTAAGTCAGTAAGTATGAGTCTGAATTAGGTAGTTTATAGTTATAAATCTTGGCTCTAAGCCATTACTAATAGTTCTAAGATCTGAATTATTAGATATAAGTGATAAGTTATAGGTGAGATAAATTACGTTGTAAAGCACTCTTGAGGTGAATTTCTTATGAAAGCGGCGCTATAAAAATAATACATTTATTATTATTACATTACATTCGCAAAGCACTAGAAATATTGTGAGAATTCATTCCATGAGCCAATATACCCAGTAGTAGAAGTTCAAATAATAATTTATTAATGCTTCTCAATTAATTTAATAATTTTAATTTCTTTGTTTTTTGTCAAATTTTGTTTATACGAAGGCGGTTTGAAAAGCTTGGTAAATTTATTTAAGATGGCGCCACAAAAAATTTTTTTTTTTTACTTTTGGCAAGCATAATTCATAGTACAAGGTATGAAATAATTGCAGGATAAATATATATTCACATACGATACATATGTAGTTAGCTTTTGATAGCTATATATATATATATATATATCCGTCAGAGTTGAGTTTTTTTTTAACCGGGGAAAAAAATGAGGGACGTTCCATAAAACATAGTTTTAAAGAATTTATCGACCACACAGATCGAAGCCGGGTTCGAAAAAGTTCATATATCGTATTGTAAAATTTTTGTGTACAGTGCCAGGGAAAATTTCACCCTCTGTGATTAGAGGTACATTAATGTCGAGATAATGATATTGCTACTGTAGGGCTTTTATTTAATTTATTTCAGAGAATTGTAAACTGTGTTTTATGTGCTAGCGCCACTTGCTGATATCAATCTTACATTTAAGCCCGCTCACTAAGGTACTGGAGTATATAAGATGAAATTTGGGCGGAGATGAAGAGGGTCGGTGCTGGGGCTCCAGCGGCCGAGGTTGGAAATAGAAAAAAAAAGTTCATGGGAGACTGCATCAGCGTTGAAGGTAGATCCTTAGTAAATGAATGAGGTTAAATGTGGCCATACGATCACAAACGAAAAACCACGCTCCGGTCCCCACTGAGGAAATAATTGAAATAGATTTACATAGTTATCGTCTTGGAAGATCGTCGAGTATGTGTGCACAAGGTAGCTGTACATCTTTGCTGAATAAGATCATATAATCCAGGCTAGAATCATATAAATATTCTGGAACTTATTTCTAAGGTGTCATCATGATCGACTATTTAAAGTGGCAATGATAATCAAAATATATATATTTTTTTACATTTGAAATTCTTCTCCTCCATCATTTAAGCTGTATATGTTGCTTGTGCATTATGCCTGGGTAGGAATCGGATTAATTTGTATTGTCATCTTAGCCACTAACCGGCCTACCTAGTATACCTTTTACCCGCCTCCAAACAGACATCGTCTAGTGAGGCGGGTACATGTATTTGTAACAAAATTAATCTTGATAAATGGCAGAGTTGCCGGCAATGACATGAAATGAAATGCGCAATAAAATCAAGCAATTTTTTTTTGTAGCAATTTAATCCAACCAAGCGAGTTTCTTAATTAAACGTAACTTAAATTAATAAATGACTTTGTAATCACCAATGTATTAATATATACAGATCAACATATTTCGAAAGCGAAGTTTGTCCTCATCTTGTTGATCTGAATATATTAATAAAGTGGTGATTAGAAAGTAATTTTTAATTTATTTATTAATAATGACGCTTTTAAAGAAATTATAAGTTAAATTGTTTTTTTTTCGAATGATACGAATGTTATAATGTTTAAATATTGAAAAAAACAGTTAATTTAGGATACCGATTTTAAAATGTTACTCTTCAATTATGGAAGAACTGGGGAAGCTGAACTTTGGAAAGATCCATCAAGTATAATAATAAATAAATAAACTTAAAAAATACACATCTTGTTGTCTTTATTTATTGTATTTGTATACGTATCGAATGGATTGGATTGTTTTTTACAAATTATCGAATAACCCGTGGAATATAAACACAAGTAAACACAATTTGTTTCAAAAACACATTTTTGTTATTTCAAAATACAACGATAAAATAAAATAGAATTACGTTAATATTTCGTCATCTCATTTAATTAAAAAATATACGAAAATAGATATCGACTAGAGTTTATGAAGCTTGTGGAAATGGTTTACATGAAAACATAAAATAATTACCCGTTTATTGAAAACAACATCCAACCGCAAGGATTTAATAAGCGGAACTCGGGGAAAAGTTTCAGCCAGACCACAATTTTAAATCCACGAAAGGCAAATGCTTTAGATTGTTACGTAAATAAGTAAAGTTGGTTAGTAAAAAAAATCTATTAATTCATAGATCTAAGACGAGACAACAGTTTAATAATATGTCAATGGATTCTGTTAGTTATATATACATACATCTTATTGTCCTTGTTCTACTCGGGTCGGGGACCAATAATAATAATAATAAGAGTAAATTTCCATAGCGCTGTTTTGTGAAGGTTCACCTCAAGTGCGCTTTACACTAACTAACCTAACTTAATATAATTGTAAAATAACAGACATACTACATAGTATTTTATAATACCTGCTCATGAATATTTTATGTCATGGTTTTAATTTGCATATATATATATATTTTAATAACAGATATACTATGTAGTATATCTGTTATTATAACTAATATGTAGTATATCTGTTATTATAATATATATATACATGCAAATTAAAACCATGACATAAAATATAATATGTATATAATATCATAAAATTTTCTCTTGCTTTGTTGTTATTTGTACCTACTTTATATTTGATTATTTACACCCTTAGTTTCTAAATTGTTATTTTATAATACCTGTTCATGAATATTTTATGTCATGGTTTTAATTTGCATATATATATATATTTTTTAATAACAGATATACTATGTAGTATATCTGTTATTATAACTAATATGTAGTATATCTGTTATTATAATATATATATACATGCAAATTAAAACCATGACATAAAATATTCATGAACAGGTATTATAAAATAACAATTTAGAAACTAAGGGTGTAAATAATCAAATATAAAGTAGGTACAAATAACAACAAAGCAAGAGAAAATTTTATGATATTATATACATGGTTTTTTACTGAATACTAAGGGAATTAAATAACAAGGGGAGAAAACCGCAACTAAATAAGCTATGGAGGATTAACAGAAATAATGTCCTGAAATTCTGTTTCTACGCACATGAATTTATGTTTTATATCGGATTTTTTAAATAATTTAGTTTTTTACCCGTTTGAATATCGCATTCAAAAGGCGCCTTCAGGTGTCTCTGTCCTGTGCTACGTTTACAGCATCCGTCCATAGTAGGTCCAGCCTGTCCTCGCACGACCTCTGGAGTTCGTTCTCCAACCTGTGTCTTGGGTGGCCCACTGGCCGTGTTTTTATTTTTACATTTTTATTCAATTACTTAAGTACGTACTTTCTTTTCTTTTGTTGATTTTTGTTTATGTTTGTAATTTGTCTATTCTCACTTTTTCATTATTTATCTATGTTGTCCGTTCTTGTTGAAGTTTCGCTTCCGAAACATGGTGATATTTATATATTCAATAGTGGTGTATACAAAATATTTCTTGTTCATTTGATTAAAGAAGACACCAGCAAGTAATTTTACATGAACTACGAAAAAAATAATTAAAATACTAAATTAAAATTAAAAATTACTTTATAATCACCACTTTATCAATATATGCATATCAACATGTTTCGAAAGCGATGCTCTCCTTATCAGTAATATATAGAATACTAAGAAATAATTACGTCAAGTATTATTTTTAGTATTCTGTATATTCCTGATGAGGAGAGCTTCGCTTTCGAAACGTGTTAGTTTATATAATAATAAAGTGGTAATTATAAAGGAATTTTTAATTCATTTATAAATTATACACAGATTTTATTTATTTTTATTATGGGTGTATAACGCACTAGATATTAAATATCGTGAAAATGTGCAATACAAACATTTTTTTTTAATTATTATAATAATTCTCATTTTTTTAAGCAAATGTACGTAGGTTCAGCGCAGTAACTGTTATAGATAAACATTGCATAAGCCCCTTTGAATAGAACTTGGTATAACGTCCGCTTGATTTTCGTAAGATATGATTCAGTACCAAGTCAATGGATGAAGATGCAAGGTGAACTAAACAACTGAACAATGGGGATTTATTGGGAAGTGGAGAACAGTTCCGCTGGGGTAATAGTTGGGGGGACTTTTGGTTAGCCGAATGAGATTACTTACTGCGAAGTAATCAACGGATATCCGATATTATTTGAACAATTGATTCATCCCGTATAAATAATTGCACTCTTATAATAATAATAATAATAATTAGATTACTTCTATAGCGCCGTTTTTGTGGGTAAATCACTTCAAGGGCGCTTTAAATTGGTAATTAGAAGCAAACAGTAAAAAAAAAAAAGTAATCACAGTACCTTCATAAAATACAACATACGTTTTTTGTGGGTGAGAAATATACATAATGTTGTTAATAAAAGAAAAGCGGATTTTATTTAGGTAATTCAGACAAAAATAAATTCCAAATGCCCGGAGTTAGTATCTATGACACCCCCCTTAAGAATATTGGGAAGCTAAAATTGAGGAAAGGGGAAGAAAAAAGTGGTCGAGGAAAGCAAATGAGTACTTGACACTTAGTATGGTTATTGCTTTTTCAAAATCATTCCGTAGCCCAGGTAATTTCAAACAACTAATTTCAATAGAAAAGGAGCAATAAATGACCATGTAAAACTATCATCTCTATAAATAAATTTTCTAATAAAACTCTGTTCATCTGAAGCGACCTGCCAGGTAAGTATGTTTTTCTGTATCTGTTTGCATATAATTAGTTAAGAAATATTTGTACAGCGCCCTTGAAGTGATTTTTCACAAAAACGGCGCTATACAAATCATCCAATTATTATTATTATTATTAACGTTAGTTTTATTTTCCGCCAAAACAACTTAAATCATAGATTTATTTATTACTCCTGTTGGTTTAATTAAAAAATCAATTAGTATTATTTTAGTTCTGCTTGTTATTTGCGCTACTCTTGTGAATGTTTACAAAGAGATTCTTAAAAAATTAATTGAATTACCGTAATCCAAACTGAAAACCCCACTCAACAACGAATAAACAGGATTGGTACGTAAATAAAAGAAGGTAGGATACAATTAGGAAAAGTAATACCTAGAATGATTATAAGTGTTAAATTGTCATAACGATAAAAAACGATCGAATTCATTTAAAGTTTATCAGAAGGCTCATGAGAACGGTGAGTTAATAAAGTACTGAACATGAAAACGAGTTTTCTCCGGCATGAATCCTCGAGGGTCTGACAAGCTTTGACTTTTTATAAAATGAATAGCTGTAAATTGAATATGACAATGGTTTTTATCTAGTCTGATTCCGCATACGCGGAGTTAAGCCCAACTTCTGTGAATTTTAAAATCTGCAGCTTGAACATGAGCATGGTTTTTCTCCAGTATGGGTCCTCAAGTGCAGTTTTAAGCTTGACTTAAGTGAACTTGAATACTGCAGCTTGAACATGAGAATGGTTTTTCACCAGTATAAGTTATAAAGTGCGGTATTAAGTTGACTTCTGTGAACATGAATAGTTGCAGCTTGAACATGATAATGGTTTTTTTCCAGTATAAGTTATAAAGTGTGGTATTAAAAATAACTTCTGTGAACATTAATAGTTAAATAATAATAATAATTGGATGATATGTATAGCGCCGTTTTTGTGAAAAATCACATCAAGGGCGCTGTACAAATTTTTATTAACTAATTATGTGAATTCATTAACTAACATGAGAATGGTCTTTTTTCCAGTTTGGTTCCTTGAGTGTCTGAAAAAATCTGACTTTATATAACATGAATACTGCAAAAAGAACGGTTTTCCATTTTGTTTGAAGAGTTTCAATTACTACGTACTTTTGTTACTTAATTTAATTACTGCGCTACCGGTTTCGACACATCCGTGTCATTCACTAGCGTTCTTAAAACTATTAAATTAACAAGTACAGAAATAATTACACATAAACTGTAGTAATAAAATTAAGTAACAAAAGTATATAGTGATTAAAGCTCTTCTAACAAAATGATTAGAAATTGTTACATAGTTAATGACCAAAAAAAAACATAAAATGTGTACGGTTTTTCTCCTATACGAATTTGTATCTTTTTGACCGATTTTTCTCCTGAATGAGATCACAAGTGTAGTATTAAGTTTGACTTCTGTGAATTTTAATAGCTGCGGGTTGAACACGGTTTCCTTGAAGATATATTTCCCGTCGAGAATTTCCCGTGTTGATTTTGTTTCAATAGGAAAATATTAGTTTCCTCATACCACCAACCAGTACCTATCAAACACATATACATAATTGCTTACTATATAATATTTGTTTTTGTCGCCTCTTCATAAGTACTTACTATTATACTATACTCAAATGATCTGGTATACGTAGACGATTACTGTATACTTTTTTTTCTTCTTATCTCTTTGAACTTAACTATTATTCTATATTAATTATTATACTATGCTTAAATTATCTGGTATACACAATTGTTTTTTTTTTTTCTTTACTATTCTTCACGTCTTAATTATTATACTTTTTTCTAGATATATTATCATACCCTATATCGATACTAGCTTTTTCCCCTTCTATCTTTGTATAATGGCAATTAATATGAACTGAACTCGTCAATTTGATTTTCTTAAAATGGGATTTGTTCCTAGTTGGCCAGTCAAAGCTTTCTTACATTTTGTTGTTAAATAATGTGTGTTTTAAATAAATATATATTTTTGAAAAGAAAAGAATACTTTGATGGGACCTTGCATAATATCTGTTACGAATATCATTAAAGCGTAATTCATTCGAAAGCACTATTAAAAAAATAGATGCTACCGGAGGCGATCATAATGAAAATCATTTGCGGTTATTTTTTATCTTATCATTTACAAAGATCTACAATATTAATTTAATAACGACGATGAGACTCCAATTTTAGGAAAGATATTATTTTGAAATTTTCGATGGTTCATGGATTTTAAATGAGGTGTGAATCACCCAATTGGAATCCGAACCCCCCGTTAGCGGTAATGTCTTTGCTCTCGTTAATAATTTCACGCCTCGAAAATTTCACTTCTTTTATAAGAAGTCGGTTCCTTCGGCAATTCCCCTAGCAAGTAACTTCACAGCTACCCACGCAACGCATAGAATATTCTGTTCAAAGTTTTAAGCGCTTTTTATTTCCGCGTTATGTCGCCTGACTATCTAAACCGATGTTGAAATTGTAATTATTGTACTGAACTTGACTTTTTGTTCTTATAATAGCTTTGTAATGTTTCCTTTATGATTTTGTATATAATCGTAGGTACCTTTTTACATTACAATGCATCGGATTATTAATTAAAAAGAAATGATATTAAATTATTTGATAAATATCTCCTCCATCTCCACCAAAATTCCATCTTATACCCTCCATTACCTTAGTGAGCGGGCTTAAATATAAGATTACCATCAGCAAGCCTCGCTAGAAAATGTTTACAATTCTTTAAAATGAAAATAAATAAAAGCCTAACAATAACAAGGGTCATTTTGTCCATTCATCCGTAGACTTGGCTAGATGAGTGGACACAGTTCGAGATAAGACAGAGAGAGGAGACAGTTTGCCTCCGTAGCTAATTATTTGGAATAGTACTTACACTATGTTATTCCTGTATTTTTTCTTAAGACAAATTAAATATGTAGTTGTTGTATTTCATGAAGGCTATCTATTTTATCTTTGTACCTACTGTGATGTGTTTTTCACCTGTATGATTATTGTAACTAACTAAATATGTAAAAGCTCATATGGTGCGTATGTAATATAATAAATAAGTAAATAAATAATAGAGTATCGCAGCTCTAAAACACTAATAAATATGAATTAATCATTGCGAGGGCCGTTAATATTTAAAAAAAAACAATGAAGTAATTTTTTTCTTCATATCTGCAAAAACTAATTTAACTTAACGTAGAATAAACCTAATTACTCTAAGAACTTAAGAACCACATTATTTAATTTGTAATATAAACATTTGTTTTTAGCCACTTTAATTTAATATTAAACGAAAAACGAAATGTTATACGCGCTCATAGGCGCCGCTAATTAAAATAAAAAAAAAATGCTTTTAGCAGGTAATTCTATTAAATATTGAAATAAATAGTTTGTAGGCGGTTGTACACGAGGAATATGAAACGGAATAATTTGTTATTGTAAGTTTAAAGCTAAAGTCCTTCAAGAAGCTTATTAAAATACTGCATATATTAGCGTTACAATAATATTACGTGAATACCGTGCCGCAAGTACCAACTGCTCACAATCGAGAAGAAAGGGAAAGAATCAAGAAGCAATAATCGGAAGGCGGGGAAATATCAGACTATTCAGATCTGGTCAAGAAACGCGGCAAAAAGCTATTTCAAGTAACGTTTCAATTCTGAATAATGGTCTTTCACTAGAGCGATACTGACAGTATCTTCCATTCTGTAACGTACGCAAATATATAATATGTATTATTTTTAATTAATTTCGATTCTTCTTCGTAATCCTTGATTTCGTAGTCGAGAGACTTACAATTCGACCGTGGAGGCCGTTTAACCTAAATATGATGATCGACCGGTTTCGGAAGTACCATTCCTTCGTCAATATAGCCCTGATGAAGGAAGGGTACTATCGACATCGGTCGATCAGTATATTAAATTGAAGTGTGTTACGTAACGTCAGTAAACTCCTAAAAAGGGGTACTAGCCTCTCGTATGACAACACCAGCGCCACACACGGCCGCAAACAACACCTCACGGAAGCGGCATTCCCGCTCTGCTCGGAGACACGCTCATTCATCGCCCGGAACTGACCTCAGAAGCACGCTCCCTCGCCCGCTCTGGAGATGGACTCCCGGATCCGCCAACTACATCTCGGAGAGAAGCACGCGAGCGACCATCTTGGGTGGCTGATAATTGCTTCCACGGAGACCCCAATTGCCACTACAACCTAAACCGCGAGCTGTCTTTACATTTCCCCCTGTTTGTGTTGTAACTTATTCAAGTCCCAGTTTACATGCCCGTTTTGGAGGATATCAGAGAGAAATTGCCCGTAACATTCATTTGAGGTTAAGTTAGCCTACTGTTTACCATATCTATACTCACCATGTCTGTACCTTCCTCTGAATTAAACACTGAGTCTGAAAGCATTCGGTAGTTTCATTTGACAAAGTATTCGAGTCCAGTTCCCAATTATAAGACTGCCTATCGGCCTACGACCCTGCAGAAGAGCTCCTTGGCCTGCCAAAACTGAGCTAGTTAAAGGTCCAGAGCCGAGCTCCCTGGAGGGACACCCCTCACCGGGTAAGTCTGTACAAATGTTCTGTCTCCCGTAACTGCACTTGCCCACCCTTCCTCCTCTCCTTCTCCCGCATTCCTACATCCAGTATAATTCCTTATTTAACAAGTGGTTTAAAACAAATGTATTTGTTTATTTCATAATTATTGCAAGCACAAAGTAAATATTTTTTAATTTCTTTCACTTTAAATTTACAAAACTAAATAAATGAAGTTCTACGTAAACAATAACAATTGATGTTTTGCAGAGCTTTACGTGAGCTTTTTTTAACAGATTGTAAACAAGGTTAAAAAAATTGTTTTTTATCGATTTTTTAAAAATTCTTTACAAAGCTTTTCAAACCGCGTTCGCATAAATATTTTAAATATTCATTCCCGGCGAAGCGGGATTTAATGAGTTATTAACGTATTTTCTTCGTGGATAATAATTTTCCAAATCAATTCAATGTAATAAGTACCCTCGCTGTTGTATATGATTATTATGAAAGCGGCATTTTGTCGATATTTCGTTAATATTGTAATCACTCTGTGGTTTGACATTAAATTGTATCATAACAAAGAAAACTGATTTAAACTAAAAATCGTATTATGTATTTTCTTCCTACATTAGGTGAGGCGGGATCCGACACAGACATGAGAATTCATTACCCACTGTAGAATTGTATCTGCCCAATGTAGAATTATATTAATTTGATGTAGATCTATGATTATTGTATGACCCAAAATATCTGAAAAAAGCAGTGACTGTGCAGAAACGGGGGTTCCGTTTGATAGATTCGCCAATCTTAACAAGCGGATTGCAATTTTTGGAACACAGACATCAGGTGGGAATGCTGTTATTGTTCTACCGGTATTTTAACGGAAAATGCTATGACGAACTAGCGTCATATCAATCGGGAAACTCGCCAAACGCTGGCCCAGCATTTGTACACGGTTTACATTTGTTACATGAGAACGGGTCATTTCTACGACTCATTCTTATGTTCAACAGCTTGGCTGTGGAATGATCTGAAGGCCTCTGTGTTTCTTCCCTCATACAACATGGGTCTCTTCAAGACCCGGGTTTATTCCTTCCTATGCTCTAAAAGACCATCTTCACAGCATCCCTAAAGATGATTTAGGCCTCGTGGGAAATTATTTCTTTCAGGGTCTCCTGCGTGAAGTTATTGTAAAAAAATCATTTTAATGATGTGCATTATATTTAACAATGTACGTGCATTGTGCTTAGAAGAACAGAAAATTGTAACTAAGATTTTCAATAAGTAGAGTAAATTTTATTGGTTTAATTAATTAGAACACTTTAATCTATTAAACTAACGTAGTTAACGTACTAGTGTTGTAACGCAAGTTTCAAATTTAAACAAATACCAAGACTTGAGATAGTTAAACTAGGAATATAAATCTGTCAAAGGTATGCGAGAGGCTACCCCCGCTGTAAAAGAAATTGAGTTGCCACAAAATAAAATCTTGTCATCCCAATAACTCGAAATAAAGAAAAATACACGACATAAGTTCGGAATGATCTGATGTAAGGAAAATCTACGTGAAGATCTACGTGTCAAAACCGTACCTACCAAATGATTAGCATCGAGGCTGCGTGTTAGGCGCTGGATAGAAATTAAAACGTAATATCGAAAATACCCCGAAAATTATTCAAGTGATAGTTAAACAAGGACTCCAATGAGGGTATTTTTAGGTAAAACCTTCAACTGAAGGGAAAATTATGAAGAGTTTTCCATTCATTACAAATTGGTGACCCGATTGGGAGTCGAGTACTGATTAAAATTATTGAAAGAAAAGGAGACGAGGGGGAGATAATCAAAGATGGTACACTTGAACAGGAGTATTAAGGTTAGGAAAACGGATCATCACAGACGCGATGCCAACTCAGCCGCTGACCGGTCTGACAATATATATGTCATATTGTCTTCCTCTTCACATACCTACACATCACATACTTACACATACCTTTCTTTTTACCTCACTAATGATTTATTCACTTTTTTAACCTGTCTCACTCTATTGTGTTTTGTATCTGAACATAACAAATAACTCTGTATTAGTCTTCAGTTATTATAATTGCCCCGCGAAACCGGTTGGCATTAAAACATAGTAAATTCGTAATTTATAACAAAGTAATTGTTTTATTTAAGTAAAAATAATTGTTTTTGAATGTGTTGGGTCCATGCTTGCCGCACTATCAATTAATTAATGAAAAATTAAGTGTTTTCCGATATTGTCCATTTTAACGCTGACCGAAGCGTACAGTTGACCACTAAATGTAAACGCCGTAACTAAAGCGGTTTTGTAAAAAAAACTTTTTTCGCCTTTATGTTAATTTTTAAAAAATGCATTAGAGCCCAGAATTTTCAACTGTCCGTAGACAATGGAACTACGGCACCCTATGTGTGGAATGTTGTGATTTGTTAAACTATAGGATTGAAGGGGAACGAGAAGGGAAATATGGAGGTTGGAAATTACCTTGATATTTGGATTTGGTTGTAGCTACCTGCTGAACTGGCCAATAATAATTACTATTTCGACACCCGTCGAACACGTGAAGGACGACTTTAATCATTTTTTGTTTATGTTTATGATTTGTCTATTTATACGTTATTGTGTTCTATATTTATCATTTGTCTATCACCATTTCAGGTTTTTTTTCTGCGTCGGCATCGCTCGCGAAACATGTTGATAAGTATATGTTAATAATGTGGTGAATACAAAGTAAATTTTAATCATCATTTTTTTAATAATGACCCTACAATGTTATTACCGATCTTTTGAAGAAATTGTATTTTTTAATTTAATCCAAAAATATATTTTATAGTAATAAAATTATGACTGTAAAATTGGGAAGTTACCGTTATAGGACAGTCAAATTGACACGCCTAGTTTAAATTATGTCATAAGTTCCCACCCTTTTTAGACCCCCCCCCCTACCATTATGCTTGTCTGTCTAAAACTTTGGTACAATACTGAACAAGTGGTATTTATTCACTGCGTGATGCATTGCTGGTGGTACGAAATTTTGTAAAAACCTGCACCTGAACGTGCCTGGGTGGACGCGATTCGCTTTAACTGCGCAGTACTCTTGTCGAGCGAAACTTACTACGGTGCTTTACTATGCGTGAAGTCCAAATGAACTCCGATCCGTAGACCCCCATTTTTTCTCAGCCCAGGGGTCCGTACGGACCACTTTAGGAACCTGTGTATTACATAATATAGGGGGAAAAAAGAATATAAAACAACAAAGTTTTAGTATATTATGCATTGCTCAACATTTAATTATTTAATGTATAAAGTTAAATAGGCAATGGTTTTTATTAATTGCCATATAAAGAATGTAATTATTATTTAGTATCAAAGATAGAAACATTCATCAAAAGGTGGTGTTTGTTATTCAACATGGTTGAAAAATAATACCTTAGCGTCTCATTTCTCAAAATAAAACAATTAAAAATTATCTACCTTTTCGCTTTTATATAGGACACATAAATGTGCTCATAAACACATGTATACATACAAAACACAAACGTACACATATATGCAAATTTGTATAGCTGCTTGGAAACATATCTGACTTTTTTATTTTTATGTGAATACCGAATAAGAGTCTCAACTGCTCACAACCGTCTGGAGCCAGTGAGACTATGGCATCTCCAATTGGGGAATATTGTCTGACTGAAGCTAGTAGGGAGAGGAAGGAGAAGGGGAAGAGGAAGGTCGGGAAAATACCTGGCTATTCAGATTTGGGCAAACACGGGTAAAAGCCATATCAAGCAACGTTTCAATTCTGAATGGTGGTCTTTACCAGGGCGATACTGAGAATATCTTCCACCCTGGAACGTGCGCTATTAAACTACGTGTATTTTTAAATGAAGTAATTGTAAAACAATACAAATTAATAAGATAAATTTTACTTGCGCACACCGGGATTTGAACCCGCCACCATCGGATTTGCCGTCGAGAGCCTTACTTACCTCTACCATGGAGACCGTCAATATTTGACAACTTCATTGACAGAGGACTGAACGCCGTTAACAAGAAATTGTCCAAAGAAACGAAGCTTCCAGTTCACAACGGAGTTGCTGATATTAACCTTGATGTATGGCAGTGAGGCATGGAATTGGCAAAGGAATGATGAAAGTAGACTGAATGCTGTAAAAATGAGATCTCTGAGACGAATATGTGGTAAAACTATGTATCATCGTGTAAAAAATGTTGAGATTCGTTAAGAATGCAAAGCTGATGTAAGCTTACTGAGTAAGATTAAGAAATATACGCTCAGATGGTTTGAGCATATAGAGCGAGTGAACGAAGAAAGAAGTGTACGTAAAACATATGACTCGAATGTGAATGAAATAAGAAGTCGGGGAGGCCCGAGGAAGATATGGCACGATCAGCGATTCAAATACTTGAGTCGGGTCATGTCAGAAGTCAGAATAACAGAGAATATTAAACTGTTAACCGCGGATTTGCCCGATAAGTCCCGCCCGTTCATACAACATATATTTCGAAGAAGTTTTGATACGTAATAGCCGTATTCGATACTGTTTACATTTGACGTATAAATACGTCACGCTCGGTTAACAGGTTAAGTATAACTAGCTAACTAACCAATGCTGTTAAGCTGATGGTTAGTTAGCTAGTTGTACCTTTTTATTCGAAACCAATATTTGAATAAAAAATCATTAAAAATTGACTCTTAAAACCTATTTAACGAAATCAATTTTCTTACCATTTTCCTTACACGTTAGGATATTTTTAAAAAATTACACACAATTCAAGGGCTTGGAAGTAAAGTAGTAAATATCAGTATACGGCAATCCGTAAAGTATTACATGAAAAAATCTACCTTTTATCTTGCTGTACGTGTACCAACTGAAAACAGGCGGTCGAAAGGATTATGATCTTTTATTTGTAATTTGTCACCGTCAAAGCAAATCGGAAAATCCTCTTTTTTAAATCCTGGTAAAGCGTTAAAAAATCAACGCATTTTGCTTTTGCCCAATTTGGCCGTTTGGCGTTACAATTTTAAATGGATAATCCTTACGTTAACATGGGAATATAGCACGGAAAAAGCTCAAACGAGTTAAATTGAATCGACTAAAGGGAGCTTTTATGTAGAATGCAATTCCTATTTTTCTTGGATTAATTATAAACTTACGCTTTTAATAAATCGATATTATATATACGTATACGTAATAATGAATGTTTGTCTCTATGTCGTTCTTCGATTTTGTCAAAAATGAATGGACCGGTTTCGCTGAAAATAGTACAGTTTTTTTTATTATTAGTGCCGGGAAGATTAAGAGAGTAGTTTCAATGAAATCTAGGATGTACAACTGTTGCTATAGCGTTTTAAAGTTAGTATATTGTACCCGCCATGTTTTATCAAGGTTACCCCTAGATGTACCACTCTGGTAAACCACAGATTACATATTCAAAAGCAGAAGGTTTGTTTTGTTTGGGTAGAAAATTTTCAAAATGTAAAACATAAGTAGGTACCTACTTAAGTACTTCATTATTTAGAAATATTTGGAAAAAATAAATGTTTGGAATGAAATTAAATTTACAAATTAATGTTTCATTATTAGAGATATCAATAGTCGTCAAATCAATTATAGCACCCAAACGACAAGCAGCAATTCACAATTTCATGACTTTATTAATAAAAAAAAATCAAATTCAATCCGGGGTACACATTAGTTCTTTATAAACTCGATAATGAAAAAATATTTTTCTTGAATAATTGGTGTCATTATTATAAATTAATTAAAAATTATTGTATTTATATTCAATAAATAAATCTCTACATGTTTCGAAATCAATGGTCCCCTCGTCAGGATATAGGGTATACTGAAAACTTACGACATAAGAATAATTTTACACGTTTTGCATGTTTGATGTTTGCATGTTAACTAGCAAATAGAAATTTAAACAAAATCTATGAGCAACCAAGATATCACAAATCTCTTACCACTTATTGTCATGTTATGTTTATAATTTGTCTATGAGCAACCAAGATATCACAAATCTCTTACCACTTATTGTCATGTTATGTTTATAATTTGTCTATGAACAACCAAGATATCACAAATCTCTTACCACTTATTGTCATGTTATGTTTATAATTTGTCTATGAGCAACCAAGATATCACAAATCTCTTACCATTTATTGTCATGTTATGTTTATAATTTGTCTATGAGCAACCAAGATATCACAAATCTCTTACCACTTATTGTCATGTTATGTTTATAATTTGTCTATGAACAACCAAGATATCACAAATCTCTTACCACTTATTGTCATGTTATGTTTATAATTTGTCTATGAACAACCAAAATATCACAAATCTCTTACCACTTATTGTCATGTTATGTTTATAATTTGTCTATGGTTATACGTAATTATTTTTCACTATACATTCTATCCCAACGAAGAAACCTTTGGTTTCGAAATATGTAGATTTTTGTTTCTTAAATAGTGGTTTAAACAAAATAATTTTTATTATTCGAAAGAAAAAAAAATTACGTCGGAAGACCGTCTCTGTTATAATTAACGATAAATATTATTTAATCGAACTTCGTATATTCCCAACTGCCTCAAGCCAATTATCATGGAATCTGCAACTTGGGGAATGTTGAGGCTGCAGATAGTTGGTCAGGGGAGTGTGTGACAAAAGGAGATGGCGAATGGGAGGGGTAAATAAGGGAAGTACCCAGTTAATCACACAATAATTCGAATACTTGGCAAATATTATTTATAGCGCTGCAGCGTAGAAATGTCACTATTCGAGTAAATCTCTAGAAAAAACATTAAACTACGAATAAATCACTATACTTAGTACGAGTACGAGTACCTAGCTATTTTACGTAAACCCAATTGAACTAAAGGTATCTATTTAATATTTCTATTTTTGCAACTGTTAATACATGGTGGAATTCCATTGTAATGATTAAATTAAAAATCAATGTTGTTATAGAATGATTTAACAAACGTGACTTAAATGATACTTTTGTATTTATTCATAATATTACTTTATATATCAATCAATCTGGTTTCGTAACCCATCTCAAAAGTGATTTTTGAGATGGGTTACGATTGTTTTTATTTATTTATTTTATTTTATTTTAACTTTTTTTTAAATGGAGTTCTCCGAATTAAACACAAAAACAATTAATTGTTTGTATTGTAAAGATGATTTTATATTATTGATATAATGAAAGGTTATTGCATATATAATTTAAGTAAAAGCATGGTTTGTTACTCCTGACACACAAAATTGTATATAAACCATAAGCATTAATTGTACCAGTCTGGAGATAGCCGCAGATTGAAAGATACTCTCAGTATCGCCCTGGTGAAAGACCACCATTCAGAATTGAAACGTTGCTTGAAATGGCTTTTAGCCGTGTTTGGTGGTCAGATCTGAATAGCCAGGTATTTCCCAACCTTCCTCTCCCCCTTCTCCTTCACCTCCTCAATACCTTCAGCCTCACAACATTCCCCAATTGGGGATGCCATAGTCTTAGTTGGGAGCAGTTGGGACTCTTGTGCTTTATTCATATAAAAAAAAGCCGAAACTGGTCAAGGTCAAAAATGAAAGTGGAATAAAGTTAAAAAGTGTTTTATTTTATTTAATCATTAAAGGTATGTAAATACCTGTTGGAAAGGTTTCAAAATATTATATTCCAGAATTAGCAGTACTTCTACTGGCTGGTTCTGAAATGAGATTTTCAACGGGATACGACTTTCTTTCATAATAAAACGTAAATTAAGTCACTTAAAAGTCTCGCCTTTGAGTGTAGTCTATTACCATGATTAATCTGATAAAATATTCTAATCTTAAAATGATGTGCTAATATCCGTTACTTTTATTGTTTAAAACCTGTTATGTTTTCGTAGAAAGCAATTACTTTGTGATTTAACATGTTATTGAATAAAATAAACCCTATGTTATGAACTACTAATTTGTTTCAATTTTATCAAAAACAGGTGAAAACAAAAGAGAGTCTTTTGACGTTCTGCCTTTTTTTCTTCTTTTATATGTTGTCTCATTCTATTGTATGTAAGCATATCTCTGTCTCTTATGTCATTTTATACTGTGCATCCTTCTTATTCCGTTTTGGATCATGTCTCACTTGTATACATGCTCACTTTATGTATTTTTATATAGTTTTAAATTTTACCCCGACGAAGCTTGGAATAAGCGAAACCGATTTGTGATAAATTAAAAATAAATTAGTGGTACGAAACAAAGTGTTTATTTTATATAATACAACATATATATCGTATTGTAAATTTTTTTGTGTTCAGCGCCAGGGAACATTTCTCCCTTTTCCTGTGTCAACTGTGGTTAGAGGTGCATAAACGTGTAGAAGATCTTCTCTACCCAGTGAGCGGGCTGATTATTGCTACTGTTGGGCTTTTCTTTAATTTATTTTAAAGAATTGTAAACTGTGTTTTATGTGCTAGCGCACTTGCTGATAGCAATCTTATATTTAAGTCCGCTCACTAAGGTAATGTAGGGTATAAGATGGAATTTTCGACGGAGATGAAGGGGGTCGGTGCTGGGGTCCAGTGGCCGAGGTTGGAGATTCGAGTGTGAGTCCAATTTGGAGTAATTAATACAACATGTAATATTCGAACACCTAGAAACAAGAATTTACTTTATCCAGTTTCCTAAGCCATTGATCCTATCCAATTGTAACATAAATTAGATAAGACTAGAAAAGGGAATTAAAATAGAATTTCTTATTAGAAGTGATGATACGTTGAGGGATTATTTGCTTGCTTTAAAGCCACGGAGATAAACTAACACAGTAAATTTAAAAGTATTTTCTGGAAAAACTGCAACGAATTCACGTGCCATTAAATCACAATGTCCGTTGTAACAACGAAACTATTTTCCAATTGCAGTTTTATGCACGGCCATAAAACGCTACCCACATTGTTATACGCTATTAACGAAATGCATTTCATTGCAAACATTCGTATGGTAAGGAATGGGATACGTTCAATTCTCAAGGGAAGCTCTGGTGGCGTTTTATGAAACATTTGCCGCAAGAACGTGCCGCAAAAGCGCTCGCAAATATTTGTTTATTGAATACTCTCTGGCTTATAACGGTAAAGTTTTGACAGATGAACACTGGTGTTTATGGAGATATCTTTTTCAAAAGCTTGTAGATACCAAAACACAACAGAAAAAATCAATTGTGTTTTTTGAAATCATTCAAACATCCTCAAAACTCAGGTTTTTCATTGCTGTTTCAGGAAAAGCAAAATTAAAAGTACTACAATTTTTTTTAATGGAATTCAACTTAATTAAATTCAATGATTCATTTCAATTCAAATCAATTATACAAGTCAATTAACTTTATTCCTCTTAAAAAAATACATTTTAAGGCATTTTTAAAGATATTATTTAATAAGACAGGAGATTGTGTGAAAAACATTGAGATTCGTGTAGAATGCAAGGCTGATGTAAGCGTAATGAGGAAGATTAAGAAAGGGACGCTTAGATGGTTTGGGTATGTAGAGCGAATGAATGAAGAAAAGAGTGTAAGGAGAATATATCAAGCGAATGTGAATGGAAGAAGAAGCTTGGGACGACTGAGAAAGACATGGTACGTTCAAGTGAATCAACACTTGAGTCGGGCTATGTCAGAAGTCGGAATAATAGAAGAGAAAGTATGAAACGATGATTGAATGTGAATCAAGCAAGAAGTGTATGGTAAGATCGAGTTGTTTTGCGGTCTGTTCTTTCTGCCTACCCCTGCGGGGAAGTGCCGTGATGTTTAGTCAGTTAGTTAGTTATACAGGATGTACAACATCCAAAATAATTACTTATAAAAAAAAGAAAAATTTAAAGAAATCACCTAGGCATATGTAATGTCAGTAAATTGCATGAAACACATACCGGTATTACACAAATAGTAACAAAGCTTTTTGTTTAAGCGAAGCTTCGTTGATGCTAAATATGTCCGATATCTTACGGAATAACTAATTGAAAATTATAAACCTAATTTTAATACTATTTTTAATCACTAAAGATAATATTAACTACACTCAAATGAAACATAAAAAACAATAAGTGAACGGTCGCATCTGGGATTTGAACCCAGGACATCTCGGTCTATCCAGAAACAGCATTCTTATGCACTGAGCTAATGGCACCTTTTTGCCCTCCGTCATTTTTATCGATATCATACCTTAATTTATAACCTGTTAATATCATCATCAATTAATTACCAAATTTTTTTGGATGTTATATTCTAACTTAATATTGACTGCAATATTCTAACCGAATTTATTTGAGATCTAGACAGTGTATCGGATATTCCTATCCGATTTTATTTATATGGGACATCTATTGACTTTTTCTACAAGTCTTTGATAAATATTCAATTCCAATTTAATTCAAATGGACTTATAAGTTTTATCATCTTAAGTGTCTTGTACATAAATGATACACAGAATATAAAAATTTAAGCATCAGTAGAAACCAGCGATGCAAATCTTTTATTTGCTTAAATCTTCTATCTATTTGAATAATTTCAAAATATCGACCAATCATTGGGGGTTTTTGTTAGCTAAAAGATTAAAACTTCATAATTCTTAATGCAACTGACGATACTGGGTGAAAATAATTGCATTGGACTAATCAAACCAGACAGAAAACAAATTTTCGTTGCCTTACTTTTCCAGATATTTCGGTACTTCAGATAAAAAATCTCCTTAAATGGAAGCAATTTTCCCAACGAGCCCTGCATTAATATGCTTGGTCTAACCCTAAGTGACCAGGTATGGGCGATCCATCGAAGCTAGAGTAAAGTTAACCTCTCAGAAGGTGGGCGTATAGTACAGAGCCCGCAGATACTTTAATAGTACACAACTGCTGACCCTGTACAAATCGCAAGTGCGCCCCACTGTAGAATTTGGCCATCACCTCTGATCTGAAGCCCCAAAATATTAAGAAAAACCTTGACCTTGTGCAGAAATGGGCGGTCAGTTTGATAGATTCGCCTATCTTAACGAACTGATTGCAATCTTTGGAGCACAGAAATAAGGTGGGAATGCTGTCCTTGTTCTACCAGTATTTTAATAGAAGGTGCTCTGTGAAACAAGCGTCATTGATCCCTTCGGTACCGGTGTACAGTCGGAAAACACGCCAAATGCTCGTCAAACATTTGTACATGGTTAATATTTATCACATGAGAACAGGTCGCTTCTACGACTTGTTCTTGTATTCAACAGCTCGTCTATTGAATGATCTGTCGGATTCTGTGTTTTCTCCCCCCTGGGTTTCTTCAGGACTCAGGTTTACCCCCGCCTATCCTCTAAAAGACCCTCCACACAGCGACCCCAAAGATGATATAGGCCTTGAGGAAAATTATTTCCCTCAGATATATTTTTTTAAGTTTATATGACGTGTACCTAATAAATATTTTTTTCTAAATTCCAACAGTTGAAATGAAATCGAACATCGAATATATTTTCTGGGTTCAATCAATTTACGACATTAACAGACATTCATATTGGGATCGTTATTGCCAAGGGGTCGTTTAACTAGCCTGCGAAAATTTCTCGCTTTTTATTTGCATCCCATAAATGTAAATACGGGTTTGAATGATGTATGCGAGGTCCTTACATGGAATTTGGGTACACACATATCTAGACACCGCCGTGACGGGAGACACGACTGTGCCGGCAGATCGCTTCCCTCTGGGGGACAATTTGAATAATGAAAATATTTTTGTAGCTTGTTTACCAAAACTTATACCTGAGCTCCGTAAAATGTTATCTGGCACAGGAGTCAGAGGATTAAGGAAAGGATTTTGCGGGTAAGATGAAATAATATAAATAAATTAAGTAATTGAGATTATTTGGTTCTTTAGCCAGAATTAAATTTTAATTATTAATATTTTTCATGCAATATTATTTACTCTTTCCTCCAATTATTTTAATTTACGTTGCTACACTCTTATAGTAGGTATATCGGCCAGACGGGAAAGGCTTTCTGAATTAGATTCAAAGAATATATAAGATGTTATAAAAATAAAAGCAATTCTTCAAAATTCGCACGACATCTCTTACTGAAAAATCCCGTCCCGCTTGACAACAATGAGCCTAAACCCTTACATATAGAAAGATAGGGTCTTAGATTAAATTTACTCGAACAGTTAGAAATTAATAAACGAACAAATGATCATAATATAACATTAATTAATAAAAAAAGGAAAATTATATATTCACCGCTTCTCAGTATATTCACATTATCAAAATAAAATAACACATTAAAATAAATCATTTAAGAAAAGATTATCGTTTAAATAAGGGGAAACACATTATTAATGTAAAAACCTCACAGAATAGAGAATTTGAATTATTTTCTAGCTACGAAATACGTAATACATCATTAATAATACATCATCATACGTAATACATCATTCGTAATACATCATTATTTTTAAAAACCCGTCCAAATTAGAATGGGGGTGGGGGAGTAAATAACATCATATAAATAAGTCGTCACAGTGTGGATTAACCGCAGTTTGAAAATGGTCCTCAACGCCGAAACAGCTGTCTTAATAATAAAAAAACTAAAAATACTTGCACAACTTAATAATAACATTATTAAATTTGAGCTACATTAAATTTTAAAAAATCGCGTTTCACGAATTAAACACTAAAACAATGTACAGCTTGACGAAATTTTTCAAATATGACATTCAAAACAAGGGAAAGATCACTGTATACATAAGGTTTTTGGAAAATCACCCCCATCCCCCTCTCCCACCCTTTAAAGCAGAATTTTGATACTTCTTGATGAAATTTTGCACACTTGGTAGGGATAGAGGTAATACATTACAATTTCAATACATTACTCCAAACGATTCAAATCACCGGGCAATGCCGGGTACTTTCGTTAGTTACCCATTAAATGCCAAAAGATACATCTAGTGTCTTAGTGAAAAGAATAGTAAAAAACATTTCATAAATGAAACTAGATTTAATAGTAGCACCAGTCCGCAGAGACCAGGATTTACTATCCCAACAAGCTAAGTACTCAGATGTTAATATAATTTAGTAGCAACTAAAATTATGTAGATCCTTCCGCTCCGGGGGAGGAAGCTTTCTAATAATAATTATTGTCTGGTACAGCTGTGCTTTTATAGTCCTCAGATCCCCAATAAAACTAAACAAGCCATTTCGGGTGTAATTTGTTATTCACTATATCATCCGATTCGGGCCTACGCTACGTGTGGCAGTGCCGCATCTAGGAAAGACGTAGATGGAATGTGTAACCGGGCGCACGGTCGGAAAGGCGCTAGAAATTGGTTTTTAAAATTTTACTCAAAAATTGTACAAAAGTAGAATAGAATTAAATTTATGGTGGGTAAATTTAATTAAACTTCAAATAGCGTTAACTTATTGATGTAATTCAGAACAGTCAGCGTGGCATAATATGATAACCATTTTCTTTTTTATTTTAATTTTAATTTTATTTTTATTATTACAAATAATAAGAATACGTAATTAGAATTTTTGAAAATACATATAGAAATAAAAATCTGTACATATTTATTTAAAATTACAATAAATAGATTTGGCATAAACCACCCCACTAGACTGAACCTGTTCCGGTATGGTAGAAATTAAAATAATTTAAAGAACGTAAATTGTAAGGAGACGAGATAAAAAAGAATTGAAGGAAAAGATGAAAAATATAGCGATAATTTTTTTGTTAATTTGTAGAAGTTTTGCGAAATGAGAAAAGAAATAAGAAAAATATTGAAACATATAGGCGTGTTGTGTATAGATATGTTTTCATCGAGTCTTGGTTGTCGTCTGGGATCTATGCAAAATATCATCTACTTTGTTTTGTCAACATTCTTACTAATTTGTAATACTGATGGTTCCTTCAGTACCTTTCTTATATACACTGTCCAAGAATCAGAAGTGAAATTAAGAAATGTGTCACGCGCAAAGCAAATAACATCTCTGTTAATCATTGACTGATAAAAAAAAATAGGATCGAACCTAGAGTACTTCCTTAGGGAACTCCATAAGTTTTTATATCTGTTTAGGCTTGTTACGCTGCCTACGTTTAGTAAGTGGGTACGCTCAGTTATATATAATTTGAACCAGTTATATGCACTGTTTTTTTATACATATGTTTTCTATTTTCTTTAAGAGGATTTTATGGGACACTGTATCAAAAGTTTAACTTATGTCCAGAAAAAACGCAATGCATTTTTTGTTTTGTACAATATTTTTTAGAATGGTTTTTGTTACTTTTAATATTGCGTCATGCACTCCCATGTTTTTTCGAAAGCAATAATGATTATCTTGTAAGATTTTATGTTCGTCTAAGTAGTCTACTAATTAGATTTTTGCTAGATTTTCGAGTACTTTAGTAAGAACATTTAAAAGTGAGATAATCATATAGTGTGAGGGATTATCTTTATCTCTGGATTTATAAATAGGCACTATATTTGCATATTTAAAGTGGCTGTGAAATATTTTGCTAGAAATACTCGTATTACAGATGTAGGGGATAGGGGGAGCTACTTGATGCTTTATTGAGTGTCTAGTTTGTAAAGTCTAGTCGCCCAATCGTTTCTGCGTTTATTTCAGTGATGTATTATGTATTATTATAATAATTATTGTCAAAAAAGTTCAGCACCCATCAAACATAATATTATATCATATGCGACCACCGTATAAATATTTCTAATAAATATGTTTACAACATGTGTGGTATAAGCAATAAAGCTTGTCAATTATTTAGTTACAAACAACAATATTACAATCGCATATCGCATATTATATATCGGGAGGTTGAAGGAACCAAAGCGCACACCTAATACTAAGTTTAGTGATCGTGCTTTCGGGGTATCAGAACCTAAAGCCCGGAATGAACTGCCGCATGACTTAAGAATTATCAAAGACTCGATAGAACTCGGAACTAAACTTAAAACTCATCTTTTCAGATAATCATATCCATAAATAGAAGAAATGCACCCGTAAATTGCTTAGCTAGGCTAGCCGGTCGGTGCTCACCTAAAGTCACCTAAGGGCAGCTTTATTTTAAAGGCTACACGCCTGGTTTAGCATCAATTTTTAAAGTGATAAAAGTAAAAATAGGGGCGCCGCTTATATTTATTGCGAATGGCGCAGAATGTTGTTAGTGCGGCCCTGCTCGGCTGCGTGGGTGTGCCAGCCAATGTCACATATCCCGTGTTCCAGAAGATGTGGGTTTGTAATGTCTCTACCGGAGGTAAAAGGTGTAATAAAACGCTAAGCGACAACCCCAAATGGTGACGTTGTTGCCTTTCCGTCTGGAAAATGTCAACACCCAACATGACCATTACACCACACCCTGTTGATTGTTGCTATAATGAACATTAATGTTGTTTCATGAAGATTTTACAACGCCATCATTAGGAGTGTTAAATATTTTATCTTCCGAGGAACACGCTATCAGCGCAGTGTTCCATCATCTCCAAATAGGTTTTATGACGTGACGCGAATAAAATGCTTTGTCTTTAAAAGCCGTCTCTATTAAACCTACCAGACGAATAATGATAATTACGTTCCTGTGGTAGTAAAACCGATATTATTAAACTACGGTAACTTTTAGTACTCAAAGTATGCGATTTTACTTCATTAAAAAATAGCCACAGGATACCACTAATTGTATTTTGTATTGTACATTAAATTAACGTATTTATATTATTTTGCATTGAGCACTAAAATATTATTTTGTCACATGTAACAAAAGTTGACTTGTGATAACTTTTTAAGCATTCCAACACATTATTAAGAGGTGATCAATATTTATAATTATTTTGTCTTTAGCCTGAAAAAAATCATTTAGACTGGAACCAAAAATTTCAATACCATGACTTGAGTTAACAACTCTCGACATTCTGGGCAGTGGATAATGGTGTCCATAGAGTGTTGATTGAGGAAAATCAATTGATTGTTTCTGAGTCTAAGGCAAATAATGTTGAACTGGATGAGTTGCAACAAGAAATGTGAGTCATTGATAAAATAATTTTTTTTAGTGCAAATGAGATCAAAGTCTTTCCCATGCTTTTCTAATGTGAAAATGTATATTATTTGTTCAATCTCATAGGAGTAATCGCACCTTTCTTACCTTAATCTTCATGCAATTTCACGAGATTCAATATGACGAATTTGAACAGCATGGAAACTAGACCAAATGACATAAATAGTTTTTTTTTTACATTAATACCGCACAAGAGTCCCAACTGCTCCCAACCGTCTGGAGCCAGTGAGACTATGGCATCCCCAATTGGGGAATGTTGGTAGGCTGAAGGTATTGGAAAGGGAAGGTAGAAGGGGTAGAGAAAAGTGGGTAATACCTGGCTATTCAGATCTGGTCACCAAACACGGCTAAACAAACAAGCAACGTTTCAATTCTGAATGGTGGTCTTTCACCAGGGCGATACTGATATTATCTTCTACTCTGAAAAGTAATGCGTTCATAAGAGTATATAAAAATTATAAGTATTGTATTAACCATCGAGTTTATTACGAGTGGAACCACGCCTAGATTAAACTATCTTAAATAATTATAAATATGCCTCTGGAATATACATGCAAAGTAACATAAAGTTTAATTAAGAGATTCATGACGACGATTGCGAAGATTTTAGGCTTTCAAATATCAATTTGCCGGGAACCAAAAAAAAGGTTTATTTTAAGGGTAACATGGTTTTGATAAACTCCAACTAAATATAAATTAAACTCATGGAGTAGCTACTTTTCTAGAATCTGAAAATAATAAATTAATTATGAAATACTATTTAAATTAGGGGCCAGCACTCAAAAATGGGCCTTAAAATCACTTTGCAGGTTCATAACTCAAACTCATACCAGAAATGATTTTTCTGTAAATTATATTCGGGTAGTCAGAAAAACGTATATGATTTCAAAATACAAAATCCTGTAGTAATTCTAAAATTCTGTTAGTTCGCAAAATACCTGAAAATATGCCCAGTTTGAAAACCAGTGTAAGTAATTTTGATGAAGCGTATTTCATGCACCATTCAAAAGATTATTTTAGCCTGACTGTCTTTTGAAATCTGATACATTTTACTAATTACTCGTATATAATTAACACTAATTACTTGAGTTAGCAAACTGCAAACTGCGTATTTTTGGGTGCTGATCGTTAAGTTTCACATTTAAAATTTATTTAAAAAAAAAATCTATACCTATATGTAAGAGATGATTTAAAACAAAATGATATGTAATCTAACATACTTAAAAGCATTGGGAATGTTTAATTACCATTTCAGAATGTGTAAATTAAATTTATCACAGAAATGATAATGTTTTAAGGTTGGATGAACGAGTGTAACATTCCATCTGCATTGGTAGATATGAATTAGCAAAAACAGAACTTCTTCCATAGGTGGTTCGCTGAAAGTCTCGCTCTGAGAGAGATATATTATGAACTGGCGATGCCATGTGCTATTGTACTCCACTTTCTATGGATAGGAGCTCTTCAAAACATGGATTTATCACTCTCAAAGAAAAGAACTTCACCTTTCAGTGAAAATAATATTTCACAGAGTAATACGTTCCCGAAGATCCTTTGTAATTTAATGTTAAAATAGAAGAACCACAGCGATTATTGAGTTCGGTTTAAATTTGTGATTGCTCTCAACGATTAATATTCCAGATGTTAAAATGAATGTTTGTCTGTCTGTCCTCGATTTTCTCGAAATTACTAGATAAGTTCTTATCAGTGCCGGGAAGGTTTAGAGGGTAGTTTGAAAGAAATCCAATATGTAAAACTGTTGATTTGACATTTTACAAATAGTATAAAAAACATCGAACCCGCCATGTTGAATTGAGGTTAGCCCATTGATATATCGCTCTGGTTAGCCACAGATTACATATTAAAAAGAGTAAGATTTATTTGGGTAGACTGTTTTTAAAATGGATAACAAAAGTATGTAAAAATTTATTATAGATATGTTTTAAAATAATAAATGTTTGCAAGGAAATAAATTTTTCAAACGATTTTTTCTTTGTTTCATTGTTTAGAAATAGTAATAGTCGTCACAAAGCATTACTTTTGCTATCAAATCAGTTATAGTAAGCAAAAATTCACAACTTCATAAATTTATTCCACAAAAACAAATAATCCCGAGCAAGGCCGGGCATAAATCGACTAGAATTCTACAATTATAAATTATTTTGTAATGTGACACTAAAAATAGTCTTAGCATGGCACCTCTAATATTGGGAATTGTTTTAAGTCAAATGGAAGGAGAGTGTAAAAGACGTGTCCAATTTTGCTAACTGAATGTAATTAATCATATCAAGTAACGCTATTGATCCGGAGAGTTATTTTTCTCCAAAATAACACATTTTATCAAATTGAACAAAAGTGAAAGCGTAAATAAATTAATGTCGGAAAGTCCCAGAAAAGTGATTTATTTGTGAAAACAATTTGAAACCTGAGCAACCAAACTAATTACGATGGTTTATTTGAACGTGATTGAATCCTAGCATTTAGTATTGATTGAAACTTTTTCATAAAGCCCACCATTCCAAGATGACAAATACCTCATAGCATTGCTATATTTCACCTAATTATTTAATAATACCGTGAAAAAGTTCAAATTTCTATGATAAACTAATAAGAACTAAGTATTGTTAAGGTGCACATTTGCTCAATAGTGTAAACAAAACTTTGTACTTGTAAATTCTAAGCTTACGGATTAGGAGTGTTATGTAACATAATACGAGAATCTAGTCGTTTTTAGAATATAATGTTCTAGCCGCTTGTTGAGGGCACCTAGCTACTCGTAAAAGTTCCGCGAACGCAGGCTAGCCTGCATGAGAGCGACGGCCATTTTGCCTTCACTCAGATTCCAGTAGCTGAACGAAGAGGTACGTACAACGTGCCTTGAGCGCGTGGCCGCCCTGCATGGTTTCTGGCGTTATCTTGCCTTCCATGTATTTAGTACATCGTTAACTCATTGTCTTTGCATAAACCTAATTAGTAAAGTCAGTGACCAGTGCATTAACTTCCTGTGAGTCATAGGATGCTGTCTGTGTGGGACTCAGCGTTCCTCGGCATCACCTTTTGCGATGGAGCCGCGTGCTGACAGACACAGTTCGATCTATGTAAGCTGTTAACTATTTCCTCTTTGTATGTGCTGCAAACCACTATGCTTAAAGTAATTTGTCCGATTTTAGACTCACCGGAGAGAGAGAGATATTTGAACCTCAGATAGGTTATGTTATTTTAACCCCTGTATATACTACTTGACCGCCTTCCTGTAAAATAAACCCTGTCTTGAAAGCTCACATCTTTTTCTTTGGTAGTTGAGTACCTTTTATTACTGAGCTGGCATGAAGCTGTGCCGATTCACAACTTTGCAGACAAGAGCTGTGATGCTCTAACCTATTGAGTTATCCTGGTGGAACCCTGATTTAGCCATCGCGTCTGGCCTCAAGGTGAGTTAACCTAACATGCTACTTTTACGCTGGCGGCCGACGTAGATGGTATCTAGTCCCCCCTTTTACACCGTCGCGCCAACGTGCTTTAACTGCCTTCTTTTACACTGACGCTGCATCAGCGTCAGTGTAAAAGAAGTAACTGCCTGTACTTTTATACGAGTAAGACGAACTAAAGCTTAACAACATAATACAACAGTGTAGCCAAGTACTATAATCGGACCAAAAATATATTTATATGTTGGCCACACCTAACTGCTAACACCACTGGAATATCAGCTGTGAACTAAGAGTTGATTTGTTGTGGCATGTTATTCGATCACGACGGAGTCACCAATGTAGATGTTAGGTTATCCGGATTTGTTTTATGTTGACATAAGTTCCACTTATAATCATTTATTGATACACCATAGCAAACTAATAATAATTTATTTCCAGCATTGCTAGCGGTTTGGTGTGCCCAGTGTATAAATATATTTTTGATCCGATTGTAGAGCTCGACTTGTGTAGCCAAGCATCATATCACGTCCCTGGATACACAGCTCTCTGCACGCATAATTAAATTATTATTAGGTTGTTATGTTGTATCAACATATATATATTTTTTAATTTCAAAAGAATTAAAATCACTTTAAGGGCTTATTTATTAAATTAACAATTACTTTCTTTAAAACCGCTATGAAATACGTAAATATCTAAATGTTTCAGAAGCAAAGCTCTCCTCGTCAGGATAAATAATATTCCTACGAAAAGTAATGACATGTATAGATGAAATAATAAGAAAATAGAAAAAAAAACACAAATTGAAAATAAGTGAGAAAGTAGGTAAGTAAATAATCAAAAAGTAAAAATGATTGTAAAAATATAAATATTAAATAAAAAAATTGTATTAGAAATTTTAGGAAATTATTTTTATCATTAGTACAAATAAAATATTATTATTATTAAATTTTATATTAATGAATGTAGTTATTAATGTGAAAATACAGTTAAGATATAACTATTAAAAAACTATTATTCTTAATGTTTATACGACTATTAACACTTTTTAAAATTTATGAAAATTTAAATTTATCTAATTGTACACCAGTTGCATTTGCATGCAAAATTTATAAACCTTTATTTGTGTCAAAAGAATTATTTGTTTCTAAAATATGGATGGCTAATTCAAAATGATAATTATTAATAATCAAAAATTTACGAATTATTACAAGTGAAACTTCTTTCATTATAAAATAAATCCGGATTCCGTTACGAATACAAATAAAGTTTTGAATATATCAAAAGAAACACAATAATGTATTTAACTAATATGAGTAAGGACTTTTCTTTTGAACATAAAACGTTGTATCTAGCGTTATTTAACGTTGGAAAAATCGACGTTTGCGGTATCCGAAGTCATATCGCCAGGGGTCGGGATGGGAAGAGGGAGAGCACCCCTCAGTGCAGTAGATCTCCCGAGCGTAAACTCTGGCCCTGGGCTATTAAGGGTTTAGTTCCGAGCTCAATAAGTCAGCAGAGACGGGCTTTAGAAAAGCCACCCAGATACGGAAGCTCCACTGAAACCTCAGGAACCTTATACTTCATGCTCGCACTAAACCGCTATGTAAGGAACTCCTTAAACAACTGATGGGGGGACATAGTCATGGAAGCGCTACGTAATCTTTTGACGAGTGATTTTAGTGTGTTCTGTAGCATATATTTCTGAAGCAAATGAACAATTTCAGCACATTTAAATAATGCTTTTGACGCGGATTCACTATCAAAGCTTTGATGTGGGAAGCGTAACGAATTCTGAAATTAGCTTGAAAGCAAATTACATTTTGTGTTTTAACAAAAAAATTAAAAGATATATTTCGTATTTAAAAATATACACTACTCTATTTGCTTCTCAGAAAGTAGTCAAGTAGGAATTAATTAACTTTTTACCACTCTGTTTACTCTCGAATCGAGTATTTGAAATAAATCTTTCTTGCGAATGGAATAATTCTTTCGTTCTGTATTTTTACAACCGAAAAGTTTTTTTTGATTAATTTTTCTTAGGAAAAACAGTAAAAGCACTAAAAAAAAGTACCGTAAAAAAAAACAAAATCTGTTGATACGTTCTTAACGATGACTAAATCAGTATCAGATCCTTTTCTCATAAAAAACGTGCTTTACCTATTGGCATCCTTTATCGGCGTTTAATAAAAAAATATGATAAAAAGGGAAAACCCTACTAATGCATTTAAATAAATGTAAATATAGTTGCGAATGATGAATACTTGGAGCAGATTGATGAGTTTATATATGATATTAGGGAAATATGTTTACGACAGATAGAAAGACTGATAGGGATATTGATAGAAGGGTGAACGCAGAAAACTCCGAATGCTGTTGGCGCTAGCAAAAAAATGTACAAGGAAGCGAAGCTAGCAGTCCATAATGGAGTGCTTATACCAATCTTGATATACGGAAGTGTGGCACGGAACTGGCAGAGAAAGAATAAAAGTAGACTGAATGCTTTAGAAATGAGATCTCTGAGGCAAATACGCGGTAAAACCATGTATGATCGTGAAAAAAAACATTGAGATTTTCAAAGAATGCAAGGATGATGTAAGCGTAATGAGTAAGATAAAGAACGGGTCGCTTATATGGTTTGGGCATGTAGGATGAATGAACGAAGAAAGGAGTGTATGGAGAATATTTGACGCGAATGTGAACGGAAGAAGACACGACAAGACCGAGTGAATCAAATACTTAAGTCGGTCCACGTCAGAAGTCAGAACAACAGAAGAGAATGAATGATAAGACGTATGAATGTAATGAAGCAAGAAGTGTTTTTTTTATTTTTTAATATTTACATTTTACAAAAGAAAAAAAAACAATGCAAAAAGTCCCAATAAACTACTTTTTTGTAGCTTGTTATTCAAAATTCAAAATTTACAGTTAAGGTTACAATATATATATAACAAACTTAAAACACAAATATATATATTTTTTTAATCTTTGAAGAAGATAATATTAACACATGCAAATGATCCACGAAACCGAAATAAACAGAAATTAAAAAGATTTCAGTCGCATCTGGGACTCGAACCCAGGACCTCACAGGATGCGACTGAAATCTTTTAAATTTCTGTTGTTTTTTCGGTTTCGTGGTTAATTTTGGATGTGTTAATATTATCTTCTTCAATGATTAAAAATATTACAATGAGGTTTACAAATTTCAATAAGTTATAAAAAATAAATTGAATAAATATTTCTCTTTCCATCTGAAATACTCGTATAAGATCATCTGTATGCCAAGATTGAGTTTTTTGGCGGTCTGTCCTCTGCCTACCTCTACGGGAAAATGGCGTGATAATTAGTTAGTTTAAGCCATTTCAAGATTGCGAAGTCTGATATTATATTGAAGGTTACAGTGTAACAATACTACTTATCTGTATAATATTACTGTTAAAAAAATAAAAGTTAAATTTTTTTTTTCAACCATTAAAATACATAAAATAATACGCATCTATCTTGAATCTAATGATTAGTCCAGTTGGACGAACTTTTTAAAACTGACTTTACGTCTGTCGTGGGAAACTTTGATAAATGATATAGAGATATCGCAGGATAACATTGTCACAGCGAGATGACGAGATGATGGTCCCAGGTCACGTGCCCGGCGACACCGGCTAAAGATAATGACTACCACGGGAGAATTTGTTCCCCGATGGGGTGCGGTTTGAATATCAATGCCACGGGGAAACTTGCATAATATACCTCAATTCCATACCCGTTAATTTACTATCTCGAACGGCACAAAGCGAAGATTCAACGATTCTACGGTTCAACGTTGGAATACCAGTTAGTAGTTAGTCAAAGGTGGGACGTCGATTCTAACCTACTTCATTTAATAATTGATTTAAGGGAGAACGAGAATTTAACACTTCAATTTGTTTTTTAGCTCTTTCCCCAATACTTTTATCATTGGGATACATAGAAAAAGGTTTCATTTAAAAAATGGTTTTAGTTTTCATGTAGAGGCAAACACCACATCTACAGGATTAAGGAACTGGAAGAAGACTGCAGGAAACCTACACAAGTGGAGACGTTTTCTGAAGGAGGCTAACGCAAAATCACCACACTGTAGAATATGGCAGCCACCTCTGGTCGGAAGCCACAAAATATCTGAGAAAAACCCTTGACTGTGCACAAACGGGGGTCCGTTTGAAAGATTCACCTATCTTGACAAACGGGTTGCAATCTTTGGAGGATAGACGTCAGGCTGGAATGCTGTCCTTGTTCTACCGGTATTTTAATAGAAGATGCTCTGAGGAACTAGTGTCATTGATTCCTTCGGCAACGGTGCATAGTCGGGAAACACGTCGAACGCGCCCAACATTTGCGCTTCTACGACTCGTTCTTATGTTCAACAACTCGACTTTGGAATGATCTGCCGGCTTTCCTCTCTTCCACAGCATGAGTCTCTTCAAGACCCAAGTTCATACCTTCCTATTCTCTAAAATACCCTCCATATAGCATCCCCAAAGATGATATAGGCCTAAAAAAAATTTTTTTTTACAGTTTTCATAATCGTAGCGTCGTCTCTTGCGTTTGCGTTACGGATTTGTCTCTTAACGTAAACGCGAACTACGATACGGACTACTAAACTGTCGAAATGTGTTTTTCATGACCGATTTAATTTGCGTTAGCAAACTCAAAAAATACAGATTTGACCCCAGGGACTTTCCAAGGATTCTAGCGCCAATGGTGGATAATTTGACGTGATGAGGCATAATTTAGAAAGCTTTCTTTGTTCATACCACTTTATTTATGTTTAAGTAAAACTTAACTCTGTCGCAGTAGTGCCTTTTCCAGTGCCACTGTCAATACATATTCCATGGCGTAATTATGTCAGGTACAAGAGAGATTGGAGCCACTACGAAGACAATGACGGGGAGGTGAGGTAGGAGGTGGAAGAGAAACACAAGGGTTTACCGGGAACATGTTAAGTGTGGGGCAAAGCGTTAAGTTTAATTGATTGTTAATGATCCTATCGAGATTGTTGAGCGATTTCTCATCGTATACAGTGCTGCCAGATTATGTCCTATTTTTATTTTTAAATTTATTGAAAAAATGTTTTTATAGTGATCAATGTTGTTGTGAGATGTGGAGATCTTAAAAGTTAATACTCAAAATTCTTTCACTAAGAGCATTTTTTGGTAAAAAAATAATATTCAGCACATTACCTTATATGTAATACAAATACTAAAGCACACTTATAATACTCGTTTCAATTTTAATGAAGGATTAATGATTCCTAAGCATACAAACAAATATGGACATAGAACTTTAGATCACATGATTCGTAGCTGTTTAAATATGTTATCTGCTGAAATAAAAAAATAAAAGTGTTAAAACTAAACAGTTAATAAATATGTTGAAAACTTGGATAACTGAAAGAAACTATTTGTATCAGATAATTAGGAAATATTAATTGATGTGCGATTTATTGCTGTTGTTTATGTTTTTTTTTTGTAAATATTTTGCTTACATTTTTGTTGATATCTTTTTGAGTAAGATTCTTGAGAAATATTTTTGTTTTAAGTTTGTTGTATATGTTTTTATTTTACATACTCGTAGATATATTTTGTAACCTTAAATGTAAATTTAGGATAAAATTTGAATTAAAAAGCAACCGCTAGACAAACCACAAAAAAGTGGTTTATCGGGACTTTTTGCATTACATTTTAATTAAAAGTTCATAGTTCAAGAAAAAAAAAACAGTAAATTGTATTGTGCAAATTCAGAATCGGCGTCGCTCTATGGCAATCAACTAACTGACAAACCATATTGCCGTTTCTCTACAGGGGTAGGCAGAGAGGACGGACCGCCAAACAACTGATCTTGGCATACACTTCTTTCTTCTTTCACATTCACACATCGCCTCATACATTCTCTTCTGTTATTCCGACTTCTGACATCGCCCGAATCGAGTATTTGATTCATTTTTTCTGTTTTTTTCAGTTTCAGTGTCGATAAATAGACGTTTATTGAAATAACGTTTTAAGGTTTCATACAAATCGGCATGTTTAAATATAAGTACAACATATGTTACATAATTATATTATTGTATGGTTTACTTTACCTACTTCACTAGGTGAAATCTGCTCTGTCGTAGGCGACTGGGCGTACAAAAAACAAATTAATTCTGATGTTATGACAGGTTAGGTATTGAAATAAAATACTTAACATGTACTTTATTAAAACAGTAATGACAAAATATACAAACATTAATTAAAAGGCAATTTCGAATACATTATGAGATTAATTGATAATTAAAAACTTAAGACAATATTTTTGTGCATAGCGCAAAGGGTAACAATTATTTTTATAAACAATAATTATTAGCCTGAAACACTCATCCAAATTGAAAAAAACCTTTCCGAGCAAAGATAAATGTCGCCGACAGGACTCGAACCTGCACCCTTCTGATGTCCGGTCAGATGCTCTACCGTTGAGCTAAGGGACATTTATCTTTGCTCGGAAAGGTTTTTTTCAATTTGGATGAGTGTTTCAGGATAATAATTATTGTTTGTAAAAGTAATTGTTACCCTTTGCGCTATGCACAAAAATCTTGTCTTAAGTTTTTAAGAACTTTAGTTTATCAATTAATAAATATTTGACAAGTCAAAGCAATTTTCACCAATAAAATGTAGACATAATTTGTCTCGACGCCATCTATTTGAGGGATTAAGCCGTTACAAGCCTTTCTCATACTAATAAAGTTGGTTGTTTACAGGTGAAAATACAATAAAACAGTAATTGTTGAATGAAACACTAGTACATATTGATTAACTTGGCGGGTTTGCGATAAGCCGACGTAGCTCAACGGTAGAGCATCTGACCGGACATTATGAGAGGTTAAAAGAGGTGACAAAATTAAATAAAGAAGGCACTTGATCGTGCCATGTCTTCCTCGGCTTTTTTTCCATTCACATTCGCATAATATATTCTCTTTACACTCCTTTCTTCGTTCATTCGCTCTTCATGCACAAACTTACTCATTACGCTTACATTAGCCTAGCATTCTTAACGAATCTCTACATTTTTACACGATCATACACAGTTTTACCACACATTCATCTCAGAGATCTCATTTTTACAGCAGTCAGTCTGCTTTCATCCTTCCACTGCCAGTTCTATGCCTAACTGCCATGCATCGGGGTTTGTATCAGCACTCCATTGTGAACTGCTAGCTTCGCTTCTTTGGACAACTTTTTGTTAGCGCCAACCGCGTTCCCTTTTTTCAATATCCCTATCAGTCTTTCCATCTCTTGTGAACATACTTCTCAATAACATGTGTTAGATAAGTCACCGTTTGGCTCTTGCATCGATCCTGTCTGCTCATCATCAGTGAATTTAGTTGAGGGCAGTATCCTCCCTTTTGCGATTATTATAATGCTTAGATATTAGGGCGGTGTGGTCGGTGGTAGATAAAGAAAAAAGCGGTAACGGGAGCGGGTAGCAGGGACGATGTGATGCTAGAATGTTGATCACACAACGATTATAATAGAACTAAACAAAATTGCCCACATGCGGCAATTTTTATATTTTTAAAGAAAGACAGACCTTCCCGCGTTATGAATAACCTGACAATATTTTTATATCTCCTACTACCATCACAGTAAGCGGAAGATGCTGCTTGTACCTTGATGGAGGACTTAGGTAAACGAGGAATTGAACGCAATATATGTAGCGGTGGCGTGCAGTCCATTAAGGCTAAAAATCTGGGCCGGTTTACCAGTAAAATAAATTTAAAAAATACTGCGAATTTGTAATCAGAATGCATTTTTTCTATTTATTTGGTAAGAAACTTGTAAGCTAATTAAATGAGTATTATTCAGCTGGTCACACAACAATTAACATAAGATGAGCAATCCAGACCAGCTGGATTAAAAAAATAAAGTAATAATAAATAAATGAATAATAAAAGGCCATTTTCAAACATTCAGTGACCAATAACGTAACGTATCAAGATTGATCATTTTATACACTTACCGCCATGTGTTATGTTTCCAAACAAAACAATTGTAATGGTTAAAAAAAAGGTACACGTATTTTCAAATATGGAATAAGTAAAAAGTTCATTTGTTTAAGTATTGTTAAAGTATTTATATCTTTCTCTACATTTTCAGAGTTGATATTATTTTAAATTATCTCAACTGTGAATACGTTCATTCTACCCATGAGTAGAATGGTACTAAATTACTTTCTACTTACTTGAAAGCGTTTAATTATAATCAGTCTCTGATAAATAACAAGACTTGTTCTCTTATTGTTTGTTTCTTGTTTTACGTTGAGGTGAGATATCACGTAATTGCGCGAAATAAATGAAATGCTTAAATAAATAAAATCCTTAAATAAACGAAATAATTTAAATTTCTCTCTGATTATCGAAAGAACTACTTTTGTGGAAACTTTTCAGAGTACCGAAAGAATCTAACAGTAGATAAGTGTTTTCTTTTCTTGAATTTATGAACATAAAGTATTATTCTTTGCTTTTGACATTAATTTTGTGTTTATATCTTAATGCTATAAAAGGGTTATGGTACTGTGCCTGTCTCACTAGGAGAACCTGTTTTGAGAGCAGGCAAAGCTTACATTTTACAATTTACAATTTACAGTTTACAAAGTTTACAAAGTTTACAAAGTTTACAAAGTTTACAAAGTTTACAAAGTTTACAAAGTTTACAAAGTTTACAAAGTTTACAAAGTTTACAAAGTTTACAGAGTTTACAGAATTTACGAAGTTTAAAAAGTTCACAATTTACAGTAAAATGTTATGGTAAAAAGTTTGAAGTGTATTGTATCATACTTATAGGGCATCTTTCATCTATAGCACAATATTTTATTTAATGTGAAAACCGCACAAGAGTCTCGACTGCTCCCTGCTTACCGGAGCCAGTGATACTATGGTATCTCCAATTGGGGTATGTCGTTAGACTGAAGGGTACGGGGAGGAGGAGGTGAAAGGTGGAGAAGTGCCTGACTATTCAGATTTGTTCACAAAACACGGCTAAAGCCATTTCAAGCACAGTTTCGATTCTGAATGGTGGTCTTTAACCAGGGCCCTACTGATAGTATCTACCAATTTGGAAGTATACCAAATATTATTTTATGTGCATTAAATTTGATTGGTCAGTGGCAGTCTTGACATCACGTCTGCGTTGTATCCAGGCGTCATGAGTTCAATTCTTTGGCTGGTTAAGTCTTCCATTACGACATAATCAACATCTTCCGCTCACTGTGATGGTAATAGGAGTGTTTCAAATATTGTCAGGTTAATCGCAACTTTAAAATTTTGAATTTAAAAAAAATAAATAATTTGACTTTGGCGTTTTGGGATTTGAACCCTCAATCTGAGATTTCGTATTCGAGGACCTCGCCCCTCGATCACAAAGGCCTTAAGATATATCAGTATGCACCAAAAATTGACAAAATTTTATAGATTAAGACTAAAGATCTATTCACATCTATCAGCACTGCGCAGTGCAGAACTGTACAGTACAGACACACATATTACAGCGTCCGTAAGCGTAACGTATCTGCACATGCACTGGTCAGTACCGGCCAAGATTTTCGGGAAAAATATTTTGTGGTGGCTGCTTGTGACGTCTGCACCTGAGCAGTTAGTTTGAACACATACCGTTACCACCGCCATCTTCGTCAGTTGGCGTCATTAGACGCAGATATTGCTAAAACCGAGAATACGAGTATGGTTAAAGAAAAATTGATTGGATTGTTCAGAGAATTTAGGTCACAAAATAATAATAAATATGGGAATAGGATTATAGAATCCTCAAACATTTTGAGGCGGACGCTAACGTTCAATTGACAAGCGTACTAGTGTCTGTGCTGTACTGTTCTGCTCTGCACGGTGCTGGTAGATGTGAATAGACCTTTTAGCTCATTGTGAAGAACGATCACTTAATAACGCAAAAACGTAACATTATATTACTATATTAACAAAAATAATAGATAAAATAACTACCTCCTTATAACGGTTTGTTCTACTTACCCCGTTCATTTTTTTTTTATTTTAATAAGAGCAATCGTGAATATCCTTATTAAAGGAAGAAGAAGACGATCAGCTAACTGAATCGAGCTTTAGGAGGCTAACTTCAGTCTTCGTTCGACAGCACAGACTGTTCCACAGCACAACTACCATTTGAGGCAATCATAGTCATTTAAGGAAGACCTTCCTATCAGTATGTAGTAACCCGGTTATAGTTCGTTTGCTGATCTTAAATTTGTTATTTAGCTCAACGTGGCGCCCATTTAAATTCAGAGACGATCTTTCATTTCACAGTCACATTAATATATTTTATAAGTACCTTCAGCCCTAATTTTGATAAGTAACTATTTACCAGTCTATCTCGGAGATTAGTATAATTTTAATTTAATAAGAGTCTTAAATATTGTTAATGTAACTTTCGTTACCCAATCGTGACCTATACAATAAAACATTGCTATATTGAATCATTATTTTATTTTAATCAAAAGCGAGTAAAACGCACCATTACAACCCGCCACACACACTGAAGAGATTAATCACGTTGAAAAATTTGCATATCTCATTAGTGCGACATCCTTTGACTTTCTGAGACAGATGTTCCTATCTACTAGATGAATTTTCAAGGAGTTCAATCGTCGAGGGTTGAAAGAGACGTTACTATCTCAGCATTGTTCTTAATTTCCCTAATGTGTTGCTAAGTCCTGTTCCCGGGATTACACGATTATGAGTCCCATTAGGTTCCCGAATTACACGATCCAACATGATAATTAAATAATTCAGCAGCTTGCCACACGTGTGAATTGAATTACAAATGTACTAATAACCACGCTGTGTGCCCTTTGGAACGGATGATACGAAATACCTGATAATAATTATAAGGACCAAAACTGGTATATTCAATTTTCCTTGTTACCTTATTCTCGAAGTCCCAGAATTGGGATCAACGATTATTATTTGCCATGTATTTACACATGTAAATATTTTTCAATTCGTAGCAGAATTTCAAGTAGGTACATAAATAATAAATCTTAATTTCTCTATTTGCTATTTAATATAGGGCTGAGACATTATTGCCCATGCTCTAACATTTCAATGAAGCGAAGCCAGCAGTTCACAATGTCAATGTAAGCGCGTTTCACCCTTCGTTTACGCCTAACTACAAAACATCAAAAGTGCCACACCAATGTTATCAAACACTCTTCAAGTGATATTTTTACTGAGCGGTGTTATATGAATTTGTCCCAGAGGTATTTATTATTACTAGGTAGTGTTGTTGCAATGTCCGCATACTCACCGTGACAGCTTTTTTAGCACATTTTCCCAAAGCTTTAAGCTGAGTGCTACAGGAGGTTCGATGTTCTGGGAGAGGTAGATACATAAAATGTTTATCCGACGGATCAGCGATTCGCTCGAAAAAACATCCGGAAATACGCTATTTAGTTAGTCCATTTTCCTGCGAATTCACCGTTTTATTTACGTTATCTTCCTTGATTTAATGGTGAGTTCTTATCGAGTTTTATGATTCCGGTCTTAACAATCTTTAAAAGGTTTTTACTAACTTTCCGTAAAAAACGTTCAATGTTAATTAGGAGATTTTTAATCAATACACCTTTATGATTTATGGTCTTAAGCACAGATGGCGTAACTTGCCCGCAAGTCGACCTATGTATACATATTATAATACTGTGCAAACGTTGTACACGTGCGATATCTGGACAAACCATAAAAAGAGTAGTATGGAAAGACTTCGTGTACACTACAATAACGCCTTCCGCATAATGTTTGACCTCCCCAAATACTGCAGTGCTTCCAGTATGTTCACGGAGGGACGAGTTTCTGATTTTGCAGCTCTTATAAAATCCAGGGTGGCTGGAATCAGGGAAAGAATAAACAGCTGTGGTAATATTAATAATTGTTAACTACAATTTTTTACATTATTTACTTATTAGTTATTAATGTCAGTATTGACTAGGTGGATATTGCACTAGTTATTTTTTATTTTTTCTGTTACTGGGTATTTTTAGTTTTTGGTGCAGTTTTTTTTTTCTTTCTTTTGTTTTTTAGTTTTGGTGCAGTTTTTTATTTTTCAAATGTAACTTAACTTTAGTGCAAGTTTTCTATTTTTTATTTTTCTTATGTGATTTTAAAATTATGTATGTGTATAAAAAAGCCCTATGAGCGTTTAAAAAATAAATAAATACTGTAATGTGTTTTGCACCTGTGTGACTATTATAAGTAAGTACTAAATATGTTAAAGCCCATATAGGGCGTATATAATATAATAAAAATATATAAAATAAATATCCTTATCATGGAGTCCCGCCTTAGTACAGTCTCCAGCACCGACGCATAATGGAGAAAGATATTGGCCCCTCATAATTTAAATAAGGTGCCATAGCACCTTAAAGGCTTTGTTTTCATGTAGTTATTTTTTTTATTGTTTGTATTTATTACTTTTGTTTTAGGTGTCATGTTTGTCATCATTGATATATTTTAATTATTACTTTAAGTTTTAAGCTTTTGCACATATTTTTTATATTTTTATAAATATTATATGCATATTTTGTATGGAATGTGTGGGACTGCACAAACCTCTCCACCACATACCGGAATAAACATTTTTTATTATTATTGTTAATATTTCCGCTTTTAAGACATAATTAAATAACTTAACCCTTTTCCCGAATTAAGTTAATCGTACGGTGACCATTGGCGGCCCTTGGGAGTTCAATCAAAGATAAAATAATGGAGAAAAAATTGTTTATCTATAAATCCCATGTTAGTCTTTTCCATATTTTTTCCTAGAATTCAAAGAATTTCGTCAAATCAATGCACCCGAGATTAGCCACCTAGCAACAAGATACAATTTGGAGATTCATTAAAACGTCGGCGGCGAATGAACATAATGCCGTAGGTTATCCATTTTTTCGTTATAAACACAAAAATCATAATTTATGCAAAAAATTGTACGTTTTTAATATAAAAAAGGTAAAATCTTCAGCAATTTACTAATATTAATAAAAACCCATACCACAATAATAAATGAAAAAAAATTATAGATTTTTGCAAAAAATTATTCTCTAGAAATTTGGTGGCGCATCAAGACAGCTAGCAGATTCCTAAAGGTTTGCATGCTTCCACGAATTGTCACTGAAGCGCCATGAGTATGGGATCGTATGCACTATTTCTCATGACAGAAAGTTCCATAGCCGCCGATTTCAAAACGCACATATGGGATTAATCTCGAGCAATATTAAAATGAACGGTTGGATTTTTTAGCATGGAATTTGAATAGCGCGCTCTTTTATAAGTGTTATAAAATTAAAATTCACATTTGCCTTATTATGTTTTCTATTTCATGGGAGCTCACTGCACAAACACACTTTATAGATAACAGTCACTGGCAGTGACCAAAGGTGATTAGGTGATTAACTAGAATCGTCCAAGTGGATGGAAGCATATATTGAGGACGTCCCAGGAAGAAATTCGAAATGGAATTATCGAGTCGAACAAATACATATATTAGCAGTCTTGGTACATCGTGCTATATAAATATGGATGAAGCAAGGTGTATGTAGGGGGAGGGGGACATTTTATAAGATCGAAGAGAAATGTAGGATATTAAAATTTATATTTAAGGATTATTTTAAATAAAAAATAGACAGTCCCCTCAAAACGTCACGCAAAACATGTTCCAATCTTCGGTAGGTAGGCATTTATTTAATTTTACAAAAAATAATTTTCGTATAGAAAGTAGGTCCGTCGCACTTCAAACCTTTTTGGATTTATTATTGCAGTTAAGCAACATATATCACAAAGGCATTTTGATTCGCCATACGACAAAAGTAGTAGCAGGAAGAGTTGGATGTTCAACATACAACAAAGTTTAACCACTTTTGTTGTTCTGTGCCTTATCTAATTATAAACATCTATGTGATTTGGTAACTTTAAGTTCTAGATGGTCTGTGGAGTTTTTTTTCAATATGTCTATTTTTCACTTTCATCGGGATAAAATTCATCGACCTTTCAAAAGATGAACGCAGAAAAATTGATTAAACTTTTCTTTTGTCCATTTGCCGCTTGTCCCTGGAGATTATCCTCATATCGTAGGTTCTCCATCCCTGCCATACTACTACTTAATAATATTATTTCCGTGTCCCATGAACGCATCATAAGGCAAGGTACCTAAGAATTCAAGAAAGGAAGGAAATGAGATTCACTTGTCCGGCAAGTCTCAGCGTCACGTAGAGCGGAAGAGAGGGAGGCTAGTTTGTCACCAGGAGCAGAAATAGTCGTGGAACTAGTAAGAAGTTAAGGAGGATAGCAGGACTAGAGGCAGGAAGCAGGAGCCAGCGTCTGCCAGAGATGAAATGCCGGAACTAACTCAATCAGCCATCGCAGCTGACTTCCTTACCCACAATACCCCTCGTCTGCATAAATATGAGCGCAGTTTGGAGTTCACCCAATGCTGCATATTAATTTTCCGAATTCGGGAACTGACAGATCCCCGAATATCTTACAGGAGATAATAGGGAAGTCTGAACGTTTTGATTCAGCTAGGAAAATAGATTCATTCTCAGCGCACAATAGGTATCCTCGAATGACTGAAACAATGGAAAATGAAATATCTGCATAATAATATTAAACGAGATATTATCATCTTAATATTCAATTTATTGGAGTAACTTATTGATGCTCGTAAGACTCATCAACGATTATTTTTAATATTTAATAATATTTTGCCAAAAAGTTTCTAGTTTTCACTAAAATAATAATTCATTATAAGGACCCAAAAATAAAGTTCAGCTCTCCGAATCGAGTACCGGGATGCCTATTCTGGTTCTTTTAACGGAAAATTACATTCCCCTTTCATTAGGCTTAAAAAATTCTTGCTTAAGGCGATCCGCTTACTAAAATTCCAACGAAATCAAGCGCTCCTTATGCAGGTGGCGATAAGGTTGAAATTCTCGCTTAACATCGGCCGAATGTTTCGATTTACGCAAAAACAAAACATCACTAAAATGCATGTTTTATTTTATTTGTAAAGCTCAGACAAGAATATAATAATGTTCATATTCTAAAAATCTTAATTTTCCACAAAATTGGAAAAAGGGTTCATAAGTAGGAGATTTTGCGATTTAAACTTTTTTTTTAGGTCTGACACTTTATTTTTTTTTCTATGCTTACGAAAAGATATACAAAAAATGGACGGTTAAACGAAAGGACAAGGTGTGTTCTACTTGCAGTATTTAATTTAATCATCTATGGTATTTCTATATCTTAAAATTATCAAACCGAAAACATATGATTTTGCATTTCTTTCCATTCCATTGACAGCTGTCATTCAGCGAACGTCATCTAATAATAATATCGATATTTGCATATTTTTAACAAAAAAATTACTAAATATTGTAAGTATTAACTTTGAACATTATTAGGGAGTCTTTTGTCTCTTAATAATGCTAATAAATTAAACGAATTAATGAAAATGCGATGTTTGTAAAGCATTCATGCCAATAGCCCTAAATGTCAGATAAAATTGATCTAAATTCTTAAAATTATAATAAACTACCCGTATAACGTTAGTAATAATAAACTAAATGTGTAATACACCTATAATTTTTAATACTACTGTTATAATTGAACCACAAACTCTTCTAAAAATGCATTGTCATTTACATGTAATCGGAATCGCAGTTAATTAAAATGTCTTTAAGACTAAGGAAGAGGATAAGGAATTTTCCTTAAAAAGAACCAGAATAGACCTCCAGATTTCCCGTAAAATTATAATTTCTTATAATTATAATAAAAATTATAATTTAATTAATTTTTATAATTTTTCTTGCAATACAGCGTAGTTTAATGAATTATTGTCAGGTGAGCATTATTTCTTTCGATGGTGGATTTGCGAACTTATTTCACATTACTTAATCAATATTATTAGGTAAGTTCTTGATTCTATAAATATTTCCTCAATTTTAATCGCGTCTCATTTTTCATCGCAATTGTGTAATACGATACTCACTAAAAGTTGATTACCTCATAAAAACAGACAAAATAATCAATACTCTTGTGTTAAAGCAGTGATGCACAACCTTTTTATCCGGAGGGCCAATTTTAACAATTTTCAACATGCCGCAGTGTGTAGGGTACCCTACAGCTCGACATAGTTAACATTCCAGTCGGTGGTGTGGCTAAGAGCGTTCCAAATGTCCGAAGTCAGTAGGCATATACCTATTATAACTCAAAAATAAACGAGGTAGGTGCCTACGTAACATGTCGCATTTCTTAATAACTCGAAACTAAATCTTTAGATGCCATATCAAAACTAAAACCATGTAAATTAGATCAGGGAAATCATTTTGTAATTCATAAATGTTAAGCAATTACAGAACGCAGAAAAAAATCGCCACAATTTCCAAGATCAAACGAATGAGTGCTGTCAATTTTCATCAATCTGAAGTTTTAAAGACAATGTAAAAAAAATGATCGAAATTTTGGAAGGCTGTTTCAAGATATTATAAACAGAAAAGTGTGTCGTGACACCCTTACGTATTTTGTGAAACAAAACGGAAACCGTAAAATATTTTGAACATAGTACCCGGATATCTGAACGATTGCTATTAAATAAGAAATATAAAAACCATGGACACTAGGTCGATGATCAAACACATTCCGTTACTTCCATGTTTTCAGAAACAACATTTGGCCGTGTACCCCTTTAAAATGAAACCAATGAAAAAAAAATCAGGTCAAAGGTCAAACCAACAAATTAATGCTTTTGATTTTATTTCTTTTGTTAAGCTTAGTGTAAAGTTTTAAAAAAATATATCACAGTCACAAAACTGTGCTATAGAAATGAAATATTAATCGTATCTATTAAAGTTCCGCGGGCTGCGGGTTATGCATCGCTGTGTTAAAGTCATAGTTGTATGCTTAAAAATTAGGTCACGTTTTGAAGGATATATGTAGGCACTTGAACAACGTAGTCTTGTATTTCACGCGATATGATGCTATAAAATCCGTGTCAATGTGAGTGAGAGCTGTAATAAATATGTCTTAAAGCTTCGTGTTGAATAACAGACATAAAAAGTTACGCCCTTTGGCCTTCGTGACTTTTGAAGAATGTGTAATCCTCTTATAAAGATTGACGAGTCTCTTATTCTGACCAGGGAAATTGATCCATACCATACATGTAATCATTTTTAATATAGTTAATATACTTGATTTTGTTTCTAGGAGATCGGCACTTTTTGAAAGTTTTATTTCTACAAGGTTACAAAGAACTTGGTGAAATTAATTTCAAATTTAAGAGACAGAAAAAAAAAAAAATTCCTTAATAAATGATTGAGTTTATAAGCTTCTAGCTTCAAAATGTATCTAAATAATATAGTTCTTAGGTAGGTACCTACTTGTGTTTTCTATTTTTAAAATATTCTACCCAAACTAACCTTCTTCTTTTGAATATGTAATCTGTGGCTAACAGGTGTGGTATATCTATGGGCTAACCTCACTACAAAATGGCGGGTTCAATGTTTTTCATACTAATTTTAAAACGTTATAGAAACAGTTGTACATATTGGATTTCATCCAAACTAAACTTTCTAAACCTTACCGACATTAATAAGAACAAACTGTTCTATTTCCCGAGAAACCGGTCGATTAATTTTCGAGAAAATCGAGGACATACAGACAAACATTCATTTTTATATATAGAGATTAACCTGATACCAAAACTACTTTAGTAGTTTAGTGTGTTCTGTTTATAATGCGCAATAAAAATACGAAGAAAAATTATAAAATGTTTTGTCACAATTATTGTGTATAAAGAATATAAATTTTTTCGGATCATTTATGTTTTTAAAATGTTTGTATTAATGAATGGTATATTTTTGTTGCCATCTAATAAAATCCTTATTGGTGGGTAGGGGTAGGGGTAGGGGTAGGTGTATTTGTTTGTTTGAGTGGCAGGAGATTTTCTGTGTATCTACTTTTATGTTTATACTGTGGGCATTTAGGAGGAAAATTACAATTCTATTAGGAATAATATTCATTGGAATATTTTTTTGTTAACGATGGATCTACTTGGAGGAGGTTGCTTTACTTAAAATCTTACAAATATTTCCATTTCTTAACGTTAGTAACATCATTAATCAAAAGCGATTATTTTTGTATTGCTGGTTATACAAGGCGAAATAGTGAAAGTTCTCTGACTCAAGGACTTCTGAAACTGAGGGAATTCTACTTGGCGATTTCATCAAATCTCTCTTGAAGCCTTAAAGATAAGAGGCACATGAAAAAGATGCAAAACGATGTAAGATCTCGAATACTTAGTATCCATTTTAAAGCGGTGAAAGAAAAAACGTCTTTACGATCGCTATAAAACATATTTCAATGCTTTTTACTGTCAATACATAAATACATAAAAAAACATGCAAGATTCAAAGGCTATCATCACGGTGATAATCTTGTTAGATGTGTCTTTATAGATAAGAGATTTTAACGGCGTTTAAAACGAAACAAACTTTTCTCAGTAAGAAGCAATGAACACAAAGCAGTAAACATAATGTATTACAGTTTACACAAATACACAAAGTAGGTACAAGTCGGAAACAATCCTCAAAACCACAGCGATATTTCTAATACTGGGGACTTAATGTTAAGGGTTTCAAGTTTATGAACAGAAATTACTCAATTCAACAGCCCTTCAAAAATAATAACGTAATAGTACTTAGATGTTCCGTACTTGTTCCTGTGCCTTCAGTCATGTTGTAAGTCTCTTTTGTTAGAGAACACAAGTTATTAAATTTACAAGGAATTTACGAGGAAGACATGGCACGATCAAGTGAATGTAATACAGAAGAGTATGTATAAGACGATATATACGAATGTGAATAAAGAAAGGAGTGTGTCCGTGACAGATTTGTGTGGCTGTGTATCCTCTCTGCCTACTCCTGACAAGAAACGGCGTGATGGTTAGTTAGTAATTTTATTCGAAAATTGCAATCTATAAAAACCCATCTTACAGCCCCAATTTAAATATGTTTCCTTTCACCCCTACCTTAACCTCCATCTCTTGCCCCACTCTTTACAAATCCCTAGCCACACCCCCCACCCCCACTGTGCCATTTACTATGTGTGTTCTTCAATAATTTTGTAATATTGTTCAGTATACACTTGCCCTGATTACGGAACGGTTGTTCCGAAACCGGTAGGCGTGTAAAATAAATTTGGTTAAAACAAAGTTTGAGTGTTTCATTTGATTATACAAAATATTTTTAGATTGATATTTTGGTAGCAATTTTGAAATTTCTTTTATTTTCTGATTCGCAAATCGCGCTAGAATACGGGATTCTACTGGAACCAGACCAATCGGCATACGACTGATAGAGAATCCAGTTCAATTAAAAAAAAATTTAAACGCTCCAAATCTATGGGCGTTCGGCTTTGGTCAGTTTTGAGGTTAGGATATTAAATGTCAAAACAAGGATAAACTTTACCGTATATAATTTTATATTCTATTTATTGTAAACCATCAGTAAACATAAGTAATAAAATTATGTACCCCTTTAGAAACTTTCACTCAAAGAAAAATAATAGTATTGAGAAAAAATATTGTCATAATATTCGCATTGATAATTGGTTTGGTCACGTATACTCTTTATCTTAATAATGTAGTATGTTCATATAATTAATAATAGTTTTTTATATTAAACATTAATTAAAGAGCTTAAAGTCGTCTAAAAAAAACCTGAAAAAACTAAAAAAAATAGGTATTTAAAATACAAAACAAAATCGAAAAATAAAACTGTCCATACTAATCCAAAAACAGAATACACACGTGACGCAGATGTTCCAAACACAATCTTACCAACATAATAAGGTGTTTTGATGAGATGATTTTTTATTCACTTTTAAATTTATTTACGATTTATAAATTCTACTTATAATTAAATAAATGACATAAATCATAGATTCAGAAACATCGTTTGATCTATACGAGTACATATTTTTATAGCCATAATATTTTTCACCGTAGTTCCTTTTTGAAATATAGTTTTGTTGGATTGTGATATTAGTAGGTGTTCTGTAAATGTTGTTGTGTACGAGTATTTATGTGTTGAGTGTTTTAGTGGAAGCCTGTCTGGAGAAGACCGCACTAATAGGCATAACTCCATTATATATATGTGTATAAGTTATCGTCAGAAGTTTCAATTGTTTAAAGAGATCTTACGCCTTTTTGTATATTTAAAAGGGAGAAAGTATTAAAACGAACAGATAATCGAAGGGGTAATACCTCAAAATTAAAGTGAGGTAAATACGGTAAAAAAGTAAATTAGGTAAATTCCACAAAAATTAACACAGAATCAAATGCTAAAAATTAAACGTAAATATTCTAAAACTTTTGGTAAAAAATTAAATGTAAATGGTCAGGAACCCCAAAATATTAGAAAAAACCCTCGACTCCGTACTGAAACTTGATAGGTTTCCGTATCTTAACAAACAGATTGCAATCTTTGGAGCACAGGCGTCAGGTGGGAATGCTGTCCTTGTTCCACTTGTATTTCAATGGAAGATATTCTGAGGAACTAGCGGCATTGATCCCTTTGGCATCAGTGCACAGCCGGAAAACACGCCAAATGCGCGTCCAGCATTCGTACACGGTTGACATTTGTAATATAAGAATAGGTCGCTTCTGGGATTTGACTTATGTTCAACAGCTCCGCTGTCTGAAGGACTCTGTGTTTCCTTCCCCCTACAATATGGGTCTCTTAAAGATCCAGGTTAATTCCTTTTCTATCCTCCAAAACTCCCTCCACACAGCATCCCCAAAGATGATATAGGCCTTGAGTGAAAATATTTCTTTCTAAGTAAGAAAATCTAAGTTATTAACCGCAAGTAAATCGAAAGTATGGTTATGATGCTCTAACATAAGTATTTTTTTTATTTACTTACATGCATTGAATTTTTTATTTTTTGTTTCTTACAATCGTAATTTTTTTTAGATATTTTTTTATGTGAAGCGATTTTTTGATAATACACAAATGGCATACATTTAGGCACTGTTGCCAACTCGTACAGATGTATTCCATCGGAGCCCAGATAAATGATGTTAGAGGTAGATGATCAACATAGGTCATTAAAATCTTACTAGATCAACATACTACGGAAAGCTGTGATTATATATACGAGTACATATATTTATATGGAGTTAAATCTCCCGAAAAAAATGGATTTTGTCGATTTGCTAATTTAGGCGACAAAATGATATTTTTTTACAAAATTTCATTTCACATGAAGACATATCCAAATAATAATCGTACATGTCTGACTTCCGAAGGAAAATGTCTCAATATTATTTTACGAAGTCTTGTTTACTCTGGAAAGTGATCTAGACTTAATACAGATTTGAATTTAAATTGCGTGACAATATCCCCTGATGAAAGAAAGCCGTCGATAATTTCTTTTAAACTCTTTTGAGGTCGGTCCAAAACACGACCAGTACAAACAAGTTTTTTCGTTGACGGTGTAAATTGGCCTGCGTATTATATATTGGAGTTCTTTGGAGAATTTGATGAAAATATATTTTTAACCTATATTGAGTAGGTACTTAATTATCTCTTAACAATAAATGGAAAATGTTGCACACAAAAAACTACTTCGGCTAGTTAATTATTAATACATAAATACGTGCAAGTTTCAGAAGCAAAGTTATTTATTATATTAACTGCTATTGTTTTAATAAATTAATATATTAATTTTTATTGTGTTAATTAATTACTACATTCATTTTTATTATTTTTATTAATTATTATAATAATTTTTATTGTGTTAATTATTACTATTTTTATTTTTTATTACTAAATTATTACATGAATTGTTATTGTTTTAATTGATTATTATATTAATAATTATTGTGTTAATTATATATTACATTATTTCAGTTAATTATTATTTCATGTTAGTGAATTATTATATTAATTGTTATTGGCGGAATTTCATCTAATAAGAAAAATATGTATTTGTAGTAATCCAAATTTAATATTGTTAATATTAAGTTCTGCAAGTATTTTTTTATAATTATTGTTACAGCTGTTTCGGCGTTCAAAACCATTTTCAAACTGTGGTTAGGTCACGTTGAGTTGACTTACATATATAATTTTATTTACTTCCACAAAATTTTAATTTGGACGGCGTTAAAAATGATTCATTCCCGCTAAAACCGATTTACCTTGAAAATAAGTATGATTATTAAAAAATTCTCTTGTATTTTAGTTACTTACAGTGAAAAGCTGTTTACCCACATATAGTCATGACAGTGTTTTCATAACTGTAAATTTATTGACTATGCTATTTAAGACAATGTATTTAAATGTGTTTGGTAACTTTCTGAATTATTATTATAAGGAATTATATTGCTTAGGTTTCGTGAATATACTTAAGAGAAGTGAATAAATAATTTTCCTTACTTCATTAATTAACGTTATATTAGGATAATAAGTTAAAAATAAACTTTGGTTAGTAATTACTAATTACCAGGTACTTAGGTAATTATTTAGTTGAACCAGTATGTTAATAAACATTATTTTGGGGGCGAGTATTAACTCAACACGTTTCAGTACCGGTGCGCGATGGTCCGTTGTTTAGAATACAATGATACCAGTGGCGTGCATTATCTATGACCAAGGGTAGGCTGTACGTAGTTTTTCACGTTCCGGTATAAAAACATGTGAATAGAGTACATGAAAAGATCAATAATACATTTAAAACGTTAATGCGAATTTAAAAAAAAAAACGCTATTTACAGAACTGGTAATTCATTACTCCTTCCAGAGATGGCACAACAAAATATCATTTTGGATGATTCCTTTGAAACCTTCTTGACGTATAGCGGTGGTGTTGCAAACAAAAAAACGTAAAGAGATTTTCCTAATATATTAAAGGTTTTTCTAAGTAACTCGTAGTAGAATAAGAAATAATTGTATTTTTTGTTGTTAGATTTGAATAATTCAATTTTATTGTAGTTAATATCATAGCATTGATTATTTTGCATGGAAGGGTAATATGTAATGTGAGGCAAATAGTATTTGTAAGAAAGAAACAGCTTTTAATACAAATATATATATATATGTACAAAGGAAGTTTAACAAAAGGTAAGCCAACAAAGTTTCTTGTGCTAACAGTGGTAAAATACGTTTTACAACAAACTTTCGGACCTCCTCTTTCAATAGCTATATATATATTATTCACATATAACATATAATTCAAGAAATATAGCAGTACGAATTTGAATCCATCATTTTTAATTACCCTGAAGAGACATTTAAAAAATTGCATTGGGGCGTACACAAGTATTAACACTACAATGTTACAGCATGCGTTAGTCAAGGTTTATTTGTTACTAGGTAGAGATGCTAAATAATATAATAAAGCGATAGAAATAAAACATAATATTTACATAGTGCAGAGAAAGGGGAGAAAAAATAAAACATTTTTAAAGTATTGACACAATTTTAAATTCAAAACACTGGTTGCCAATTGTACCTACACATTGTTTCAGTCGCAGATAATAGAAGCGAAGAGAGATATGGCATGGAAGCGCGCCGACTGTTGCCGAGATACAACCAAACTGCAGAGCTTATCTAAGCGGCGGAGCCAATGAATGTTATGCATTTAGTGTGTTTGTGCAGAAGTATGGGGTAAACAGGCGACACTTTTGTGCCTGCTGTTTCATAATAATAATGGATCATGGTCTCTCTTTCCTGTTTCTATTTCCCAAGGCTTCAGTTTTCAGTAACTGCCCAGGCCTACAGCATTAGCAGATGTGCATTAAATAGTTTTACATCCATAATATAGATCAACTACAACTCATTGTTAATAAAAAAAACTCCTTCTTCTTTGATGTGAAATTTTCCAGATAAATATTATAATCGGACTGTTTGTGCAATGAGATCCTACATTAGAGTTGGGGTTGTTATTTGTCTTTATTAACCTATTTTATTTAACATTTCAAGATTTTACTAACCGGCATCGCTCGAATTGCAACACATATTTTTCTGGATGTTTTTTTCCTCACTGAAAAATTGAAAAACATGAAACAAATAATAATGGCATCTTACGTGGTTTTTTCACCCGTCCCAGAACAGAAATTGTCCAGTGAGGCAGTAACGAAAAAAAAAAGTAATTATACAAATTTATTTTTTATTTATTTAATATGTTTTTTTTTTGTTTTTACAGAAAGTATATATTTTTATTTATGATGCTAATAAATAAATAAAAAAAGAAAAAAATAAGGAAGGGGGGAGAGGAAGAGGAAGATAGGATCGGGACAGTGATGCTAATATATATTCATAACTTTCAAGGTGTTGAAAATTTGTTATTTTTTACAGTAAATTTTATGTAATTCTGGTAACAAATACGGTTAAAAGTATCAAGCTTTATCTTTCAAAGGCCTTGAAAAAGTACACACTTCTAATAATGTACAGGAATTATCATACGCCATTTTAATCAAAGTTTATCTTTAACCAGCATTCCCTTTGCCAAAATATCTCGATACCTGAGGATATATTATCTTTTTCAAAAGTAGAATTTGCGGGATGAATACAAATTTGATTCCCGCTCATCCAGATCAGTGATTCTCAATACCAGGAGGCGCCGCCAGCCAAAGTTTCACAACTCCGGCTGTTCTATTAGGGTTTTAACGTATTCAAATTGCCAAGACACGCCTGGCTTGCCTCATTTTATTCCATGTATGGAGGAGTGTTGATTTCATCTCGAACACATTATTGAGAGAAGATTTGTGAGGGTATTATCTGGGAATTTCGATATGATTTTTATCACTGATTTAAATATTTTATGCGTATAGCTGAGTACATACGATATTGTTAAATAAACCAACTGAGAAGCAATCTTTGAAGGTCGCGTAGAATAAATTATTTTAGACTTACGATAGAAATCAATTGCTGTATGATATAATCTCACTGAATCATAATAATAAATATACTATTGTATGAAGCTATCACTTTGTGGTTATCCATTATAATTAAATGAAATAACCAATTTTTTTTTACCACTTTTATTTTTCACACCAACCGGTATAACTAATAATTTTGTGATTGCGATTTATTCGATTGGTATACTTGTGGCTTCATTATTAATGAATGAATTAAAATTTATTTTGTATTCACCACTTTATTAATATAGTATAATTACTGTCGCTAGATGGCGGTGCTCCCTAACTCAAATACGAGAAATCTTTCTCTATTGAGTAGGGCACTTTTTGTTAAATAAATTTTATACTTTTTTTGTAATAAGCTATTAAGATAGATCTGTACTATCAAATATTTTATATGTATTATATAAAAAAAAAATAATACGTATAAAATATTTGATAGTATATATATATATATATTTATATATATATGTCAACATGTTTCGAAAGCGATGATTTCCTCATCAGGAATATACAAAATACTAAAAAATAATAATATCAAGTATAGACAAATGATAAAAATTGAACACAATAATGTAAGAATCGACAAATTATAAACATAAACAAAAAATTAATTAAAGTAGGTAAGTTATTAATCAAAAATTATTATACGACATTGAATAAGAAATCTATATTAGAAATTATTTTTTTTTTTTTTACTATTAATATTAATATGAAAATAATTTCAATTTTATTTAAAAAAAATACTATTTACAATTAATGATGAAGAAAGCATCGCTTTCGAAACATGTAGATGTGTGTATTAAGGAAGTGGTGAATACAAAATAAATTTTAATTCATTTATTAATAATGACGCCACAAAGTGAATACCTAACTTTAAAAAATATATATAAATATATTTTATACATACCTATGTATCATACCTATATATTGGTTGTTATGTCGAGAAGTGTGTGAATATAAGACAATTTCTTTTGAACATACCTGAAACAAAACAAACAAATAGATTAGATCAAGCGGTGTAAAGCAATTACTGTGTAACTCTATCTCAATTTTGCTGCTGGGAGAAGAAATAGACTGGAACGCCAAACAACTCTGCATGACACAAATTTATACTTGCACCATCCACATTTATACATTTGACCATAAAAAATGCCCTCTTTCGTGTACACAAATCTTTCATACCCTTTTTTTGGTCCTCCAACTTATCGATAAAAAAAGTTTTCGGGGTTTTTCTTAAATTTCGGCCAAATAACAAGATTAATTTGAAAAAGGTTATACGCACTCACAGATGGCGCTAATTCACATATTTTAGATTAAAAACCTTTGGCAATTAATGCATTTAAATATTGAGGTGAATTGTTTGTTGTCGGGTGTATATACGGAATATGAAATGGAATAAATTGTTATTGCAAGTTTATAGCTCCTTATAGTCCCAATAAGTCCTTCAAAGAACTTATAAATACTGTATATGTGAGTTTTACAATAATGTATTGAATTTTGATCAATTTGTTGAAGGACTTCAGCTTTAAACCTACAGTATTAAATTATTCCATTTTATATTCCGTGCATACAATAAAAAAAAAATTATAATTGAATGAGTTATATAGCGCCGTTTTTATGAAAAATCATTTCAAAGGCACTGTACAAATATTACATATTCTTTATCTAATTATAAAAAATAAACAGATGAGAAAATTGGTGGCATAAGAAGAGTTCATGTTTATTTAGATAATAATAATTTTTAGGAGTGAAGAATATTTATAAAATAACTTTAAAAAGCCTCATTGATGGATTTGAACATTTTTTTAACAGATTTTGTTATTTATAGTGTTGCGGGGTGTGGACGCAATTGAGCACCAGTTAGTGAATTTTTTTACTTATTCTGTAAGTGACTTTAGGTAAGTAGTAATCGGCTAACCTAAGTAAGCAATTTACGTGTGCATTTCTTCCATTATATATATATAGCCACCAACAAACAAATCATTTTAATATTTAAAAACATTACGTGCTCAGAGTATTTTTTTAAAAAATATTTAAATTAGCGTCATCTGTGAGTGCGCTTTACTTTTCGTTTAGCCTTAATTGAAGATGAGTCATGATTTTAAACATAAAACACGATTTTAATGCTCTTTCGTCTTACAAAACGAATTTAATTTCTACTGCATCAAGTCCACTTTCTTACATTCATTATCATATCAGATCCATGTCAAACTGCTATATATAGGTATTAGGGTTGGAATAAGAACTCCATAGTGGACTACAAGCCTCACTACCCAGTGAATCTGGTGCTTTTAATGAAAATTAAAATTTAAACTGTCGCTTTTGAGATTAAATATTGTTTAATATTGTCACTAAATTTTAATCATATCTTGTTCATAATGCACCTAACAGATAGATTAAAGAAAAAACAATAATTTATTACAGAATATTACACCACGCTTAAATGAAGAATTTGGTTCCTTAGAACAGGAAATCTGCCTGGTTTGGAACTAATATCAACTTGGCAAGACATAATAACACAAATTATTCTCAATTATTGTCAGTTATTATAAAATATATATGTATATCTTTTTATTTATTTAATCTAAATCAAATTTAATAATGTTATAATTAAGTTCTGCAAGTATTTTTAGTTTTTATTATTGTGACAGCTGTTTCGGCGTTAAAGTCCATTTTCAAAGTGCGGTTAATCCACATCGTGACGATTTATTTATATCAGTATGTTTACATTGTCAAAAAAAATGACGCACATAAATAAATCATTAAGAAAACATTGTCAATACGGGAAAACACATTATAAATGTAAAAACCTCACAGAATAGAGAATTTAAATTATTTTCTAACTAAATCGGTTTTACCGACAATAAATCATTATTTTTAAAAATCCGTCCCAATAAGAATTGGGTGTGAGTAAATAAAATAATATAAATACGTCGTCACAATGTGGATTACCGCAGTTTGAAAATGGCCTTGAACGCCGAAACAGCTGTCACAATAATAAAAACTAAAAATACTTCCAGAACTTCGTAATAACATTATTAAATTTGATTTACATAAATTAAAAAAAAAATAAATGGAGTTCTACGAATTAAACATAAAAACAATTAATACAATATATTGTAATTTCTATAATGTTATATGGCAAATAAATGTATCTGCGTAATGTAATAATAAAAAAAGCAATTAACGTCTAGATTTTTTTACTTCTAAATAAATTAGTTAAATTTACTGTTGTTTATTTAATTCCCTTGGTTAAATGGAAAATAAGAATTTAGATGCATTTACATAAAACTCACAATAATTTACGTTGTATAAAATAACAACGAACAACTTCCTACACACATAAATTTGCATATAATTGCGCTTAAACTATTTGCAAACCATTCATTACAAGTCCACATTCCCCTTTAGCAAAACCGCTTTTAGAACACATAGTTAATCAAGCTTTTAAAGTCTGTACTGGGTTTTGAAATAAAGTGCAGCCGTTAAGAAATGGCAAAAACTTCACCCATACGATCACTTGATAATGAATCAGCGAACTATAAAGACACATTTTACAAATTTAGTTTAAGTTAGAAATTTGGTTTTATTCAATGTCTAAATAACAAAATAATACTTAACCTCATTGCAATATTTTTTTAATCATTTAAGATAGTATTAACAACTATCAAAATGATTCATGAAATCGAAAAGACACAGAAAAGAAAAAAATATTTATAACGACAGCAATTAGGATTCGAACTCTGCCGTGACTCGTTTATAAGCTATTCTAAAATTGAATATTAATCCTAGGCTTGTAGGAAAATCCAACAGATGTCCCATATAAATAAAAATCGGATAAGTACATCCGAGACACGATTGAAAAATATTACGTATATATTCTGGTAGAATCTTGTAGTACTGATAAAAAGGTAACAGCCAAAAATATATGGGAAATAATTGAATATGATATTCATGGAACGTATTGGGATAGTTGTTGCCATGAGGTCCTGGGTTCGATTCCCAGTTATATTTTTCTTTTCTTTGTCTTTTGGGTTTCATCTTTCATTTTGAGAGATATTAATATTATCTTCAATAATATATTTCTTATGTTTTGAGAGTTTTATCTACTATATAGATTTGTTAACTAATTTTATTAATTTGCTACCGGTTCCATTTAATATAATAGCACCCTGTACATCACCTTTCTTAACCATGTTTCCTGGTTATTTTGACTCCTCCCACCACCCCCTCCCCCTTCAAATCACCACTCTCACTCCCACTACCCTCACCTAATAATGTCTAATTATTTATGTACTTGTTTAATTTAAGATAGTTTTAAGAACGCTCGTGAATGACACTGGTGTGTCGAAACTATTTAAATAGCAAATATGATATATTTTTTTAAATATACAATAAACCCGGAAATAATTTTATAAATCAATTCTAAAATTATGATAATTGATTTTTTTTCATGGCATGTTTTTCATAATTTAAAACAAAAATAAATAAAATACTTCTCATCCGTGCTAGATATTTACTAAATATTTAATTTAAAAAATATATCATTCAGTTTGGATGGGTATTTTGACTTCAAATCCAAAATTAAGTTATGTATGAAACAGGCAGCTCAGCCGTTCCTCTCAATGCTCAAGAAATACTTTTTTTTTTAGTTTTACACTACGAGTATTTATCATTTTCATGCCCACAAAGTTCCCGTTTGGCCAAAGCTTCATCGGGATTAATTATTATCACAATTCAATTACAAACATGCGTAATATAATACAGATATACATATAATTACATAACAGACTGAGACAGTAGTTTACATGGAGTAGCGGTGAACGAGGAAATAAGCAATACGAGGGAAATGCTATGGTGTCATCCTTCTAATTTATCGATTGTAATGATATTTGGTAATTAAAATTCATTAGTGGGGAATTTTCACAAAACACGGATATCATAAAAAATTTGTGAAAGATTTAAATTTGATTTTTCTGATTCTGTTCATCATACTAAAAATGTGTCATTTTAAAATTTTCGTTCATAATTATTAATTTTAAAAATGATCAAACCATGTCATTGTGATGTAAAAAAAGGTTCCGCCTGGTAAGACGGCTGGCACCTACGTTGGTCGGCGTGACATCAACAACGCCATATTCACGAAAAAAACAAACATGTCGATTTGGCGGGAAACGAAAAATTGCACCCTTTTAATTGTCATGGAAAAGTTTTTCGTCAACACAAAAATAATGAAAAAAATAAAAAAAATTTCGACATTAAAAATAACTGATAATATCCGATTAAAACCTAACATTTTAGGCTTTTAAAAAAATTACGTACAATTGTTTTCCATTTATTTGTGCTAGTTCTTGAACTGTTATGAGCGTGTGATTAATTCCTATTGACGGTCTGCACCCAAAAATACGCGCTTTGCATGTTGCTAACTGAATAAATGTTACGAATGTTTTATCTCTTAAGTCTATACGATTAATTAGTCAAATGTATAGGTTTCAAAAGACAGCTATACTCAAACTTTAATCTTTTATTTTATATGAAATACATGCTAGAAATTTAAGCGAAACGTTCTAATCTGATTTCACTTGTATTGAAATTGCATCTATTTTCATCATTTTAGGACGAATTTCATAGAATTTAAGGATTACTGTTTTTGAGGATTTTTACTGAGGATTTTTCTATTTTGAAATCTTATACATTTTCCTAACTGACGTTGAGGGAAATTTTTGAGTGCTGGTACTTAAAGAGTGAGCGTTTTCAGAAAAGGCGTAGTTTCTTTTTTCCTTTTTTTTTAACTTAACTCCACACCGGATGCTCTAAGGAACATTATTTTCCTGAGGACATATGCCATCTTTCGAGATGTTATGTGAAGGGTCTTTTTAAGGTGAGGAAGTTTTTAGAAAGAAAAAGGCATGAGGGGTGGGTAGGAATTCAAATTTCAGTGTGTCCGTGAGCGAGGGACGTGTTAGTTCATCTCTCCCACTCTGGTGCAAAGCGATGGGTTGAGAAACTCCGGCTAGAGTGGTCCAGTGGTTTCCATCAAACGGCCTCCCCCGATCTGGTCCACCACGTAGATGGTGGGCAGACGAATCCGCCACGAAGACCTGGACAAATCTCACTTCATGAACTCGGAACCCCTGCTAAGTCACCAAACGTAGCAACCGCTTATCCAATTTAAGGTTCCCAGGACGGTATTACCAATTCCCGCCTTCTAAATTGTTAAATTAAATTCATAGAGTTTTTTACTAACATATAGGGGACGTTTTGTCGATATAATTTGTATCATGTAGATAGATAGCAGTACGATCGTCGAATTTAGTAGAATTTATCGCTTTCATAATTTGTCTTGTAAAAGTTTATATATTTTCAGTTACTTTTTATTTCATTCTACTTAAAATTGCTTCCTTCACACTAAAAAATAATAAACTACGCGGATTACTGGGGTACCTTCGTTTGAAAATTTTCATAGAATTGCTGTACTTGTTAACTCCCTGTAGTGACTAAAACCGTCTCACTAAATTGTTTCAAAACCCAAAGTAATATTTAATTCATATCTTTAAAAATAAAACAAACACATAAAGCGGCCGCTAAACAAAACCCGACCGGCATGACAAAGGTGGCCGGTTTCCGAACAAATACGGTATTTTTTGCCGTACAAATAACACATATTTTTATGATAAACGCCCCGGCGTTGTGTGAAGTTTTACATGGGAGTTTTAAATTTATAATGCTTTAACTATGATTAACAGCAGTAGTTTGAGAAAACTTCAACGATTATGGCCCCCAAGAGGAATATTGATTCTTCGTTTGCGATAGCGTTCTGACCCATTTACAAATGGAAAGCTCCCACAGGGAGGCACGTTAATTTATACAAATCCCGTTAAAAAAAAATCTCTTTAAAAACATTAGTTTTCTTTCTATATTGAAAGATGATATTGTATTTTAATCATCTTCTCGATAGCTTTTCATATAAGCGATTGTAATAAAACCTCGCTTGGAGTAACTTGATTTAATTATACGACGTTGGATGTCGTGTTTTACTTTAAGATGATGCTTGAAACTACGAGTATAAGAGCTTGAGCTAGTTTCCGTTGATTAAGGTAAGTACTGCAGATAAGTTTGCTCGTTCAATTTTAAAATAAAGGTACAATATGTAAATTATGTTTACGTAGCAGTGATGGGCGTATTTGAGACGTGATGATTTAAGGTGATTAATTTTTTTAAAATTAATTTGAATCCCTTAACGATGGAGACAATGATAACTCTTTAATAGTTTTTTTATAGGGTAATAACCGATTATTCTCTAAAATCTGGTTAATCGGAAACAATGGAAAAACTGTGTATTTTAGTTAATCTTAAATTCAGCCTTTTGTCACTAACATGTAACTACATCCCCTTAGAGAATGTGGACAACATCAAAAACCATCTTAAAACAACATTAAAACAGTTTTAAGATGGAACGATCGTGTTGAAATGCTGCTAAATTTGGTGCGCCCCAATCTAGAATTTGGCAGCCATCTCTGGTCGGGAGCCCCAAAATATCTGAAAAAAACCCTTGATTCTGTGCAAAAACAGGCGGTCCGTTTGATAGATTCGCCTATCTTAACAAACGGATTTCAATCTTTATAGCACAGACGTCAGGTGGGATGCTGTCCTTGTTCTACGAGTATTTTAATGGAAGATGCTCTGAGGAACTAGCGTCAATGATCCCTTCGGCACCGGTGCATAGTTGGGAAACACGCCAAACGCACGCCCAATACTCGCACACGGTTGACATTTGTCGCATGAGAACGGGTCGCTTCTACGACTCGTTCTTGTGTTCAACAGCTCGGATGTGGAACGATCTACCGGCCTCTGTGTTTCCTCCATCCAACAACATATGTCTCTTCAAGACCCAGTTCACTCCTTCCTTTGCTCTAAAAGACTCTCCACACAGCAACCCCAAAGATGATATAGGCCTTGAGAGAAATTATTTCTCTCAGAGACTCCTGTGTGGAGTTACTGTAAAAAAATATACGAGGAGGTTTAACTATAATTTTAAAGAACTTGAAAACTATTTTGTTATTATTCAGTCTCTGCTTTCTTATAGAACTAATATGGAATCACTTAAAATTGTTCAAAAACTGATTCTTAATTCTAAATTCAAGAAAAAAATTCAGTATCCATCTCATTTACTTTATAAATAATGTAATATCATAAATGTAAAACAGCTATATGTCACATTTTTAAATATATTAATAATACAGAGAGAATACAGCAAACTCGTACTGTTAGAATTGGCCTGTTCTAAACTCTATTTAAATTAAATTGTCTAAATCCTAGTTTACTTTAAAAAAAATTGTTGATACATTCTGGTTAGCAGAGGATTCCCATCATTTTTTTCATCTTTGTCGTTGTTAATTCAGTTCAAATAATAACATACTCGTACATGTCTAATATAATAAGATTCCACTTTAACGCAGTCACCCTACGCTGTTTACTTCATTATAATGATTTTTCATATTGTTCAGCCTCTTAGTACCATGATGATCTATCGATATTCTAATAATGCAATTATATTAATAATAATAATAATAATAGTAATAATGTTTCATTCTTTTTTTTAAAACAAAATCACAATGAATGATATCCTCACTAGGATATCTCGTGCTGAGAATTCCATTTACAAAACATGAAATTACATTATATTAAATTGATGTGCTTGATGAAAAATATAAAATAATTGTAAGGTGAGGTGTTTTAAGTGCAGTTGATTGGTTTCGGTGTCTGTATTTGGTGTTAACATATTTTCTATTTCAGATCTCCCTATGTAACGTATCAGTGTTTTATTTGATTTTTAAATTTATTATGGCTGTACGAGACGTGTAGGCCCGCACAAGGGAGTGTAAATATTTAGGCATCTGCACACAGGGATGCATCGCTATTGTGATTCGCTAGTCCTCCTGAAAAAGGTATTTGGTAGTTTCCAAATGGGGATGTCGTCGCCAGGAGCGTACTTGATTTGTAGTGCTGGCTAGTATGGTCGATCGCTTGAGGTGGTCTCAGCTGTCATGTGAGCGAGGTTTGCTGCATATCCGGGACGGCATTTGGGTTGGACCGGTTGCGGCAAGCTCGTGGGTAGGCTGGGTGGCTGTCGGGCTCAGGTTGCGGCATATCTGGGACGGCATTAGGGTCGGACCGGTAGTGGCAAGTTCGTGGGTAGGCTGGTTGTTTGTCGGGCTCAGGTTGCGGCATATCCGGGACGGCATTAGGGTCGGACCGGTTGCGGCAAGCTCGTGGGTAGGCTGAGTGGCTGTCGGGCTCAGGTAGCGGCATATTCGGGGACGGCATTAGGGTCGACTGATTTAAATAAGAAAATATGAAATTCTCTCAATTAATCAGTTTGGCTTCAGAGAGAATATGGGAACGAGTAATGCAGCTTTAAAAGTGGTCACCACAGTCGTAGAAGCTCTAGATGCTGTCAACAAAGCAATGTCTGTCTTTCTAGACATGTCTAAGGCCTTTGATACCGTATCCCATGGTTTATTGATTAAAAAACTTAATGCAATGGATTATATGATAGGCTCAGTGACAACATTAAAACTACAGATACGCTAAATGTATTTTAAAAAAATTGTCAAAAGGTCTATGTTAGCTGAGAGTGGTGATTTCGCTTTATCCATGTTATCCCTTATGTTGTAATTAATGTTGAAACTTTATGTATGCTCGATATGATCATTAGTATCTAATTATTATTACTTACTTTTTACTATTTACTTCTTATTACTTACTGATTACTACTTATTACTATTTTCTTTTATTATTTACCTATTTTTATTTTTATTTTTATCTACATATTATTTACCTATTTTTATTATTATTATGTACTTATTACTGCTTACATAATTTTATTTACTTATTATTATTTACCTATTTTTATTATTATATACTTATTACTATTTACTCATTAATATTTACTTAATATTTAATGTGTATTATTATATGCTTATTAATATTTATTATTATTTATTTATCGTAATCTAATTTTTATTATTTATTTACTATTGTTTACTTATTAATATTTAGTATTTTTTATTCATGTATTATTATTTACTTTTTAGTATTTACTGATTATTATTAAATTGTAAAGCCGCTCATCTCAACACAGGATTGTCCTAGTGAGATGAGTGGCTAATGTTTTTGTTGTCATATTTAAATTTAATGAAATTAAAATAGATATTTGCAATATAGAATAATTTTGATAAACTCTCCCCACCGCAAGGTCAGCGTATTTTTTTGCACGATTCAAAAACTACAATAAATTAACATTTGGCAAAACACGAAAATAAAATATTGCTATGCTGTTGGTGGACAATGGATGAAAAGAATCGAAAAATCCTCTTAAAACTGTCACTTTTTGATATAATAAATTGCGGAATGTTGAGAGGCTGAAGGTAGCGAGGATGGGAAGGAGAAGGGGAAGATTAAGGTTTGGAAATACCTGGTTATTAATATCTGGTCACCAAACACGGCTGACAGCCATTTCAATCAACGTTTTAATTCTAAACGGTGGTCTATCACCAGGGCGATACAGAGAGTATCTCTCACTCTGGAACGTGCGCAAATACACTATACGAGTATATTATTTTAAATGAATTAGTTGTGAAACAACACAAAGTATTAAATAAAATTTACTTGCGCACGCCGGGATTTGAACCCGCGACCTTCGGATTCGTAGTCGAGAGCCTTAACCTTCGACCACGGAGGCCGTCAAACTATATCATCATGAAAATCCCGAACGTCTTCTAAGATTTACAAATAAATGGTTCTGATGGGAGTCATGTCAGTTGTTTCTGGTTGAAAATGAAATCTCCTTGGGTAAAACGATTATGATGTAAAGAATGTGAAAAATGTTTTTACAAAATTGTCACTTTTTCGTTTCTTAGAGTAGGCGCAGCTTTTCAGCCTTTATGCGCGTCACTGGTAAATTGTAATAAAAATGGGGGTGTGACATTAGACATGCACCATCACTTAGCGCACTAAAGAAACTACTCCGCGTATGTAAAGATTTTGAAAAAAACCACGACCTTGCATATAATACGTTCAAAGCAATCGTTATGGTTTTCAAATGTAAAAACGAAATCACAACCTTAGTATGGCAGGATGGAAGGAAAATGAATGTCGTTCGTAAAGTCAAATACTTGGGACATATTATCACAGACGACCTGAAGGACGTTAAGGATATGGAGAGACAAAGAAGAGCGATTAGAGCAGGTATGCTGTCGAGGCGTTTTAACCTTTGCAGCGCAAACGTCAAAAGAATATTGTTCAACACATTCTGCACATCTTTATGAGTTCGTTACACTGCATCCCAATAGCAAAAGATAAAAGTCACCTACAATAATTCATATTGCCAACTATTCAATCTATCAAGATACTGCAGCGCTACAGAAATGTTCTTGGAAGGACGAGTGCACTCTTTCAGGGCACTTCTCCGCCACCGCATGGGAAGCCTATGGTGCAGAGTACGCCAATTCAAGAACACCATCATTACTGCCACGACTGCATGGATGGAGTCTTTCTTGATGGCCCCTTGGAGACAGGAGACCGTCAAATATCCACCATAAACTTGTTTATGTTTTTTTCTATCTTAGTGAACGAACTTATTTTGCATATTTCACCAATTTTAAATTTTCAATTTTTTTTTCTTCCTCTTATTTTAAGTACCTATTGTTATTTATTTTTTTGTGTTGTTATTATCACTCATGGAACGTATTGTATTGCACTACCCCCGTATACCTTCTAGAATTTAAGAACTATTATTATTTTTACATATTTGCAGTATTATTTTACAGTAGTTAAATATATATGTGTGTTTATTAGTAAAAAGTGATACGAAACACTAGATAATCTCGGAATGTACATTTAGTAATGTAAGCATTAATATTATTGCGAGCTTCTTGGCTTTATCTCGAGAAATGGGTAAAATATTCAGCATCTAAAAGCCGATTTGACAGGATCCCAAAATAACATTAATTATGGACTCAATATTTTTAATGAACTCGTAACGAATGTAAAATGAGTTTTCAGCGTTTTTCAGGGCTGCTGCCTAACTTAAATTATCAAAATCTGACACGGACGCTTTTAACATTAACCCCTAGATTTAAACTAAGGTTTATGATAGGATTCTCTTTTCATCGGTGTAGCGGGTAATTTTTGCAGTATTAGAATGAATCGCTTTTCCGACTCGTTCTTTTGTTACAAGTTACGTACAGACATTTTGTTAATCCGTTCCATTTACATTCACGCTGCGAGAGATATCACGTGAAAAGTAATTAAAATACAAGTGTTTCTTTATGAGATTCTCGGGAAAAGGTTGGTTAACATTAATCTAACTTGAAATATATGATAAATTATTAAATAAAATTTAAAAAATTTATTGAATAAGCAAGGACAAGACGTAATAACACCTTCCTTTCTCGTATTATGATGATACAGGTGGAAAAAAAAGGAACGTATAATTTTTTTTTTTTAAGTAACTCTGAGAGAAGTAATATCCATTAAGGCCTATATCGTCTTTGGATATACTGTGTGGAAGGTCTTTTAGAGGATAGGAAGGAGTCAACTCGGGTCTTGAAAAGACCCATACTATAGGAGAAAGGAAACACAGAGGCCTGCAAATCGTTCCACAACCGAGCTGTTGAACACAAGAACGTGTCGTAGAAGCGACCCGTTCTAATGTGACAAATGTTAACCATGTGCAAATGTTGGGCGCACGATTGGCGCGTTTCCCGACTATGTACCGGTGCCGAACGGATCAATGACGCTAGTTCCTCAGAGTATCTTCTATTAAAATTCCAGTAGAACAAAGACAGCATCCCCACTGGACATCTGTGCTCCAAAGATTGCAATCCGTTTGTCAAGATAGGCGAATCTGTCAAACGGACCGCCTGTTTTTACTCGACCAGAGGTGGCTGCCAAATTATACAGTGGGGCGATTTGTACAGGATCAGCAGTTGTGTACTATTAAAGTATCTGCGGGCTCTGTACAATACGCCCAGCTTCTGAGAGGTTAAATTTACTCTGGCTTCGATCTGGCTTTAATAATGAAAGAATATACAAATTGTAAACATAAACAAAAATTGATTAAAGTCGGTAAGTAATTTAATTTTTTTTTACGTAAATCAAATTTAATAATGTTATTATTAAGTTCTGCAAATGTAAAGTTGTGACAGCTGTTTCGGCGTTCAAGGTCATTTTAAAACTGCGGTTAATCCATATCGTGGCGACTTATTTATATGGTTTTATTTACTCCTCCCCCCATTTTAATTTGGATGGGTTTTTGAAAATAATTTCTAACTAAATAAGAAAATTAAAATAAATAAATAAATTAAGTTCTACGAATTAAACACCAAACAAATAATATGGGTAAGTAATTAATCAAAATGTTGATAAAAAAGTATTATAAAACATTGAACAACATATTTATGTTAGAAATTAAACAAAAATATTATTAATTAATATGTAAATAAATTCAAGCTGTATCATTTAAAAATATATTTAATTATATTTAATTGACTATTAACACTTTTAATTTTGTGGTTTTTTTATATTACAAGTCGTCGCACTTCAAGTTTTTGTTACCTACTGTTGGCGGGTAAGAGTGCAGTTTCTCCGGACTGAAGTCTCAGGGGTCAAGATTGATGATAGATCGGAGTTAAAAAGAAATGCCGTTTCATCACAAAATTCAAAAACACTTATGGGTGCACTAGTACCCTTGAATTTTAGTTTAATTAGTGCGGTTCCCATGGCAAGTGTAAGTTAACACGTACCCTCGAGGTTTCGCATTGATTAAGCTTTCCAAATCACTAATCATCACCAGTCTCAGTACAACAGTTGTATTGGTTGGAGCGGGGGGAACATTTCCTCGGTCGACAAAGGAAGCCTCGAGAGTATTTAATTAAACCAAACAAGCAATAGAACCGATGAGAGCGTTCCGTACAACTGAGGAACAGAGCTATTTGCTAAAACACGATATAACTACTATTTGTTCTCGATGTGACCAAACATTAAATCGCAAGCCAATGCGATTGAATTGCTGATGCGGATTCTAGTTGAATAATAATGTATTTGGATCTTGTGAAATTAATGAAAACAACTTGTTCGTTGAATTTCAAACTTATCTCATCGTCGAATGCAAAGAGCGTAATAACGCCGATGATTTGTATAAACGGTTCAAAGTTGGGTTATGCAGTGATGCAGCAATGAGTTTCAGCTTATAAAATAAGCCTGGCCCCCAACAACTCGCAACAAATAATGTGAATGAACCCTTTGAACGCGTAAATCGACTTAAGTCAACCTATTTTATTTCCGCCTTCGACGCGCAAATCGACTGTACCCCATGGCCTGTAAAAAACATTACAATTGAACGCGTAAATCGGCTAAATTGCCAGACAGACAGACATCTTCGTGATTCATAAATGGCCTTTTCGTCGTGATCCAAAGGGGGCGAGATGATTTGTTTAAAAGCATGCCAATGACCTTTTTGTGGTTATTTTGTACCATGTTAGTTACTTGGAATGTGATCTATCTAAGAACCTTTTTGCCCAGTAAATATCGGAAAACAAGTAAACAAAACAACGCGTTAAGAAACATTTTCCACGTGATATGAAAGGCCCACGAAAAAAAAACATCATTTCACAGATGAACAAATACCTATTTAAGATTATTCCAAAATATTAATACACCACAACCGCCGTTAATTCATTTGGTTCAAATTCAATTTCACACTTGGTTTGCTTACAATGAAAACTTCAAAATATTCATTATTACTTTGAATCATTCATTAAATTCATACAATTTGAATAGTGTAGAATATCACATTTATTTTTTTAAGCTGAAAAATTTTTTGTGCTTATAAATTTAACCAAATTACCCCCTACTTATCGATTTAAAAATGACAAAAGGCGGGCGACAATAGAAATCTCGAATGAGTATCATAATGGAACATTCAATTTGTTTCAATTCAACGGTTTTCCATACAGTTAAAAATATTCCTTTGACAGCTTCATTGTCTGGTGATTCATGTAATGATCTACCGATAAAGGTATTTGTGCTTTGTTAGATTTCGGAAAAAAAATTAAAAATACGTTATAACGATGGACCCATTCGAGTAAGTACACCAATAAATCAATACCTTAAATTAATTAGCCTTTTTTTAAGGTGGTTTTCAAATTCTGAAGCTGAGAGTTGAAAATAGGGAGATATGCATGTGGAGAATGGAGGGATGGTAACTCTGGAATAGATTTCGTATTAATAGAGACCACAATCAGTAAATACTATTACGGTAATTAAGCAGGAAAGTCATTTTGTGATTCCCAAGAGAATTGGAGGAGTCGTAAATTTTTGAAAGAAACAGAATGGAAATATAAATAATATGATAAAAAGTTTTGAGAATTCGTTAAATCTGCTTTTCAACTTGCGTGTCTTTATTAACGATTATTTTTAAAGAACAGTACAAATATTATTTTGGGCAAATCACAGTTGTTGGTTACTTACAAACAGATCAGTAAGAGAAAACTATACCAAAACTCGATCTAAAATTATATTAATTGTAACATTAATATCAGGACCGAGTCTAACATTCAATTTTTATTGTAATAACTTATTGAAGCTCATAAATCTCATTGTAATATATTCCCAGATCCAATCGTTACCTTTTTATTTTCTGTGTCTTTTTTGTATCATATTTCATTTGAGATTTGTTTGTATTAATATAGCATACAGTTGGTAATACGATCGCAGTAGCTGTAGATGTGTTCAACTAAATAGAATGTAGATACAAGAAGGCTCAGCATTTATCTTCAATAAATATCAGTCTAAACTAATAAAATAACGCAAAAACATTTTGTTTAAACGACTATTTTAATAAATAAATATCTACGTGTTTCAAAACCTTTGTCAGGAAACAGTAAATTATACTAGTATTTGTATAATGATGAAGAAACTATTGGTTTTGGAATGTGTATATAATTATTTTTTTCTTATTTATTTATAGGCGCATACGAATTACTTTGTTTAAACCAACGATTTTAGTGTATAAATATCTAGATGCTTCAGAGGCAAAGCTCCCCTCATCAGGATAAACAATATACTAAAAAAATGGCAAAGTAAAGACAAATAATAAGCAAAAATTTTAAACAATTACTTGCTTTCATCACTTATTGTTATTATTATTTTTGTTTATGTTTTTAATTTCTTCTATTTTCATATTAATTGTCATTATTTTTAGTATATTCTTTATCCTGATGAGGGGAGCTTTGCTTTTGAAACACGTAGGCATTTACGTATTAAAAACAATGGTTTAAACGAAGTATTTCTCAGTAATTTATTAATTATGACGCCACAAAGTGATTACGCATATTTTGTAGAAATTATAATTATTTGTTTGTTTGAAGAAAACATTATTTTCACATTTAATTAACAAAGAAAATTTACGTTTTTCGAAGGTCTAATGTAAATATTTTCTACTATATCACTCACTGGTTCTGTTTGAATGAGATTGACTTCATATTTACTACTGTATCACTATTATATATACTTATATATCATCACATATCATGTAATAGCCTTGGCGTGTATAGTCCAGAAGAAGTGGGACCCTTGCAGTAAAGGCATATAAAATTATACATTCTTTGATAGACAATCCATACCTTCTGGAATGCCATAAGCTGTTTGTACCAAACAACTACTGTCAGAAGCGGCACCACGATCTGATATGCATTCCCCATGCTAGGACATATGTGTTAGCTTGGCACAACATGACGAGGGGTATGGTGCTTCTAAATAATATCTCTTGATATTTTCAACACAAACCCTGAAGGTTTCAAAAGACATGCAAAAATTTATTTTAATTCTTGTCATTCCGTATAATTTCATAAACATTATTGTTTGTTTATGTGTATAGTAAATAGACGCAGTCTATTATGTACAACAAAAAACAATGATAATAATAATAAATAATAAATCATACGTGATGTCATATATATATATATATATATTACATAACGGAAATATTCAACCTATTCGCGTCGTCCCTTTCTTCATAATGCAAAAGAAAACAGAATGTCTATAATATTATCATTCAATCCGAATCTAAGGATAGAATTTTTGTACAATCATAAAAAAATAATTTAAACGGTAATTCGCGATTTTTTCAGAAACCAATTCAATTTTTCAATTAAATTTCTAAGTTTCAGTACAACTTATGCTCTTCTGTCCCTTTATGGAATATTTTAGTGCAAGTTCATTTTTTGTAGAATTTCCAGCTTATTGTGTTAAAACATAAACCCTTCTTTAAATACCGCTTTGGAGACAAAGGGCGGGTAACGCGGACACGTCTTTAAGTCAAATACTCCGCGCCTGGTACATGTCTCTAACTTTCACTGTAATTAAATTTGTCTCTCGCAAAACATTGTAGCGACAAAGAATTCCGAATAATTCCTTCAGTTCAAAACTGGCGGAAGAAAAGCCAACAAAGCTCCGGCGACGGGGTATACAAATATCTCACAAGGAAATTAAATAACATTAAATGGATACGTTTACGAATCTTCATAAAATGTTATTCAGTATAGAAGTTGTTTTTTTTACTGTTCCAAACTCTAATAGGTACTGTTTATGATTTTTTTGCATTAAAAATACGTTATTTTTTAAAAACATTAACGTTGCTGACTTTTCGAGGGAGAGATAGATTCAGACAGTTGTTGACGGTTTCATCTCTTCCTAACATTCAATAAATGCTGGCATCCCATAGGGATCGTTTTTGTCACATACGTTGTTTTTGTTGCACATCAATGACCTCTTGACATGTGCACCAATCCATTGTTACGCAGTTGACAGTACAGTCCATGATAGCTTTTTGAGTGACAACCCCCAAAAAGCAAACACAATCCAATGACTCGGAGAGCTTTAAATCAGATGATGTACGGTAATCTCGAGAGGGTTTCTTCTTGGGGTAAGAATAACCTCGTCGAATTTAATATTTTAAAGATCCAATCATATCTGATTACGTCTAAAATGGATCGAAATGAAAATCTAGTCTCCTATAAACGAAACAGTCTTCCCAATACGTCCTCTATTGATATGGATGGTGTAACCCAGTGTTGGTGTAAGTGACCAGTTCAGGTGTGGGGGCTTCATTGAAGCCTGAGTAAGTTATCCTCTCAGAAGCTGCTCTAAGGAACCAGCATCATTGATGCTTCGGCACTGCTGTACAGTCGGGAAACACACCAAACGCGCGCCCAACATTTGCACATGGTTGACATTTGTCACATGAGAACGGGTCACTTCTACGACTTGTTCTTGTGTTCAACAGCTCGGCTGTCGGATGATCTGCCTGCCAGAATTTGTTTCCTACCTCCTACAAAGTAGGTCTCTTCAAGACCCAGATTCATTCCTTCCTATCCTTTCAAAGATCCTCCACACATCATCGTCAAAGATGATATAGGTTTTGAGGGAGATTATTTCCCTCTGGGCCTCTTGTGGGGAGTAACTGAAAAAAAATAATAAATTAACAAACCAGAAAAATAACCTTTTTTATCGGGCTTTGTGCCATGAAAACCACAACGACCATGCAAGGTCAAGGAAACAAATAAGATACTTCTAATAATCTACCTAAAGTATAATCTACCTAGTCTGGTGGTCCAAAAAATTCAAAATACCTGTAATAAACCATATTATATACAAAATAAAGAAAAAAAGTACTGTGATGTACTTTTATTTATTTATTTTATATTTATAGACTATTTCTAATTACACGAAATGGGAAAAAAAGTCTCCAGTGTAGACTGTGGAGTTACAGTAAAAAAATATACTGGTACTAAAAATTTTAAGGTTGTAACCATTCTGGACGTTGGATAATGGTACCCATAATTAGTAGAGTGTTGATTGAGAAAAATAAAATATATTTTTCTGAGTCTACAGCAAGGAATGTTGAACTGAATGAGTTCCAATAAAGAAGGTAAGTCAATAATAAAATTCGTTATTTTGAAAATGCAAATGATTTCATAGTTTTTCCTAGGATTTTCTAATGAAGACATGTTTATGGTTTATTCAATTTCATCATAGGAGTAATCGCCTCCTTCTCGCCCTAATCTCCATGATTTTCCACTTATCAAGTGATAAAGGGTTCCATATGATAAATATGAACAGCATAGAAAGGAGACCAAATGACACTGGCACATTCAAGACGAGGGTGAACTAGTGAGCAGTAAAGAGTTTTGAGGCTATTTATATTCCTAAAGTCACAGGCAGTTCTAGTGATGAAGTTAAGAAGTTTTCTATGTGCATATACTCAATAATGTAATTTTATCTTCACGCCATAAATTGGTTTTTATTATTTACGTGATTACTGCATAATTCAAGCATTATTTAGATATTTGTGAACTACAATGAGCATGATTAAATACAAGCAGCATATTGAAAACTTGGCTAACTGAAAGAAAGTATTTGTATTAGATAATAAATATTATTTTATGTATGATTTATTGTTGTTATTTATATTTTCATAAAAATATTTTTGAGTAACATTCAAATGTTTTATTTTATATTTATATTTTGTAACTTAACCTTAGTTATAAATTTAGTATTAGGTATTGTCCAAGTATGGAGTGAGTACGAATCTCATACAGGCAATCGCGTCTCTGTACGAGGAAACCATTGCATGTGCTAGGGTAAACGGTGATTTTACGGGGTGGTTTGACATCACAAAAGGTGTTAGGCAAGGCTATGTAATGTCACCGTGGTTATTCAATCTATACATGGATAGTTGTATGCAAGAATTGGAAGAGGTGGGCTTGGGCGCGAAAATGACTAATCTGAAAGTATGTTGCCTGTTGTATGCTGATGATGTAGTGCTGATTGCTGACAGTATGGAAGATTTATAGTCACTCGTATTTAGGATGAATGAAGTATGTATGAAGAATGAGCGAATGACGAATGTGACTAACTCTAAAGTCATGGTGTTTGAAAGAGAGAGAACGAAAACAGTGTGCAATATAGTTGTGAATGACGAATACTCGGAGCAGGTCGATAAGTTTGTATATTTGGGAAATATGTTTACGAGAGATGGAAATACTGATAGGGATATTGAAAGAAGGGTGAATGCAGGAAACTCCATTAACGGAGGACTAAACGTGGTTGGCGCTAATAAAAAGCTGTCCAAAGAAGCGAAGCTAGCAGTCCACAATGGAGTGCTGATACCAACCCTGATGTATGGCAGTGAGGCATGGAATTGGCAGAGGAAGAATGAAAGTAAACTGAATGGCGTAGAAATGAGATCTTTGAGATGAATGTAAAACCATGTACGATCGTGTGAAAAACATTGAGATTCGTAAAGAATGCACGGCTGATGTAAGCCTAATGAGTAAGATTAAGATGGTTCGGGCATGTAGAGCGAATGAACGAAGATAAGAGTGTAAGAAGAATGTATGACGCGAATGTGAATGGAAGAAGAAGCCGGGGACGTTCGAGGAAGACATGGCAAGTTCAAGTGAATTAAATTCTTGAGTCGGGTCATGTCAGAAGTCGGAATAACAGAAGAGAATGTATAAGGCGTTGTATGAATGTGAATGAAGCAAGAAGTGTATGTCAAGATTGAGTTGTTTGGCAGTCCGTCCTATCTGCCTACCCCTGCGGTAAAACGGCGTGATGGTTAGTTTTTTTTTTTTTTTTTATATGAATACCTCACAAGAGTCCCAACTGCTCCCAACCGTCTAGAGCCAGTGAGACTATGGCATTCCCAATTAGGGAATGTTGTGAGGCTGAAGGTATTGGGGAGGGGAAGGAGAAGGGGGAGAGGAAGGTTGGGAATACCTGGCTATTCAGATCTGGTCACCAAACACAGCTAAAAGCCATTTCAAGCAACGTTTCAATTAGTTAGTTAGTTAGTTAGTATGAGGTTTTGAATAACAGGCTCCTGTTAGTCAAACTACTTTATCGAAACTTTTTGATTTTCGTTTTGCCAAATGTCTTAAAGTTAATAAAAAAAAAATATCTTTGTTTTTTGAAAATTTCGGTAATTAAGAATTTGTTAGCATATTGATTATTTGCAGGCAATGTTAGTGAGACCAAAAATAGAATTTTAACCTTGAATCTGGTTTGAGGAGACGAAGATGGAAATAAATAATGGTCGGTTTCTTGTAAAAGAGTTAAAATATTGGTTAGTGTAACATTTTGTAAGACGTTAATTTAAAGGTTCTCGTTGTCAAAAGATGGCAGCACTTTCTGTCTAATTTAATTAGCATTCAGTAACTCGATATTGTCCCGAAAAGGCTTCTGTTTCCGAGTAATTGATTGCTGGGGGGCATCATGGACAGATCGGTGTTCAGCCAAAGGGAAGCCTTTAGCCTCCAATAGGGAGGGAAGTAATTAATTCCGCTTTTATATCTTCACACTCGTTTTTGATTAGAAAAAAAACAATATTATTTTAAAGTAAAACTACCTTTTGAATTGATACATATTATCTGCCACTTTCCCGCCTCAAAAAATTACTGAGCCGAAACTCTTATTCTTTTCCGAGAGAACAATTGTAGGTAAACAAGTAATTCAAGAATTAAATTAATAACAGATATATTTTTTAAAACCACTCTATTTAATATGTAAATAGTACTAAATTAATAGGTAATACATTAAATAAAACGTTGATTAAATCTTGTGTTTATGCAAAAATAATTGGTGTTTGTTAACATTGGAGAAAAACATTATTTTTAAATGATCATACTTAAATTTATTGATTTAACATATTCCAAATACTATCCAAAGAGCTTTTTATACTAATAATAAATATAAAGAATTACATTTTAAATAACAGGGAAAAAGATGATAAAAGATTTAAAAATTACTTTGTAACCTCCATTTTATTAAAATATATGCACTTCAATATGTTTCGAAAGCGATTTTCTCCTCATCAGGAATATACAGAATACTTAAAAATAATTATGTCAAGTATAGACAAATGATAAACATAGAACACAATAATGTAAGAATAGACAAATTATAAACATAAACAAAATTTGATTAAAGTGGGTAAGCACTTAATAAAATAATATTATAAAACATCCAATAACAAGATTATTTATTATTACTTAAATTATTGATTAAAGAAACGACAATGTAAAAGAGTCAACTAAAATATTTTATATCTCAACAACAATAAATACGTAAAAATATTTCAAAAGGGCCCTAAAAACCAGAACTCGTACAGCATATGAGTTGTATTCCGTTTGAAACCATTAATATCTATATTTGTTATACGTTCAATTTATTATCCCGCTCCGGGCAATGTGGAAGCGCTTCCAATTACTTTGAGTGGTGAATTGTACAGTAAAAAACTTGAGTAACAAGCTCCACACTCCAGAAAGAAACCTATTAGCTAAATGAACAGAGGATTCAGGATTAGTCCAAAAGGCTCTGTCGTTTCTACTTAAATACTTTGTCGACTGTTCCATAATAACTGCTTGCGTGCTGTGCTCGTATCTAGACCCTATAACTTCCATTATTCTGCTGACGGAATTGTATTAACTTACTCTGTCTTTCTGTTGTACCAAATTGGCGTGTTTTTCAAAACAGTTACTTACAAACATAACACATTTTTACAAGACAAATTCACGGAGACATGTTTATGTTCAAGGGGATGGTCCTAAAAGTTTTCATGGAAGTTTAAGCACGATAGTCGTTGAAAGAATACAGGAATATAAAGGTTCCACGTCTTCACGTTCATTCCCGAAGGCAGGAAGATTCAGGACCAATTACAGGCGGAAAAGAAAATCACAATTCCGAATTGTTTTGTCAGGCTCCTAAACTAGAGGAAGATGGCCAGAATCCCCCCTTCACATTTCTCCCTTCATCGCTCTATTCTCGTGGAAGGGTGGTGGCAACAGGGCGATTCAGCACCGCGGACGATGCAATAAACTTGAAATATTGCGCAATGTTATACAATAATACGACTGGAAAAGATTGAAATAGATTTGTTTCATGGAAAACATAGTAAATCATTTGAATGGCGAAACGAATAAACAAATGAATTGTGGCTATGTAAACAATACACTTATTTTCATAAGGATTTTCAATATTAGGTTATTTCATGTGCCATGTAACAATTCAAGGGTATTTTTGTTGCTAACTAACTTATCACCAAGCCGTTTCTCCGCAGGGCTTATGTGAGTAACACACAAGAGTTCAAGCTGCTCCCAACCGTCTGGAACCAGTGAGGCTATAACATCCCCAATTGGAGTATGTTGTGAGGCTGAAGGTATTGAGGAGGGGAAGGAGAGGGGAAAGATGAAGGTGGAGAAGTACCCGGCTATTTAGATCTGGTCACCAAACACAGCAAAAGCCATTTCAAGCAACGTTTCGATTCTGAATGGTGGTCTTTCACTAGGACGATAGCGATAGTATTTACCACTCTGGAACGTGCTGCTAATATACTACATGTTATTTAAAAAAAATATATTCATCGCCTCATACATTCTCTTCTGTTATTCCGACTTCTGACATGGCCCGACTCAAGTATTTATATTCACTTGTCGGTGCGATGTCTTCTTCGGGCGTCGCCGGCTTCATCTTCCATTCACATTCGCGTCATATATTCTTCTTACACTCCTTTCTTCGTTCATTCGCTTTACATGCCCAAACTATTTAAACGTCCCTTTCTCAATCTTGCTCATTACGCTTACGTCAGCCTTACATTATTTGCGAATCTCAATGTTTTTCACGCTGTCATATATTTTTTTAAGAACACAGAGATGTCTTTTCAACGGCATTTGTTGCAAATTGCACAAATACTTTGCACAGTTCTTGGAGCTCAGTTAGATAATTTATGTACGAGAAATGAATAAGAAATTGAACGGTAAACTAAAATAAAAATAAAATAAAAAAGTATTTTTTTATGTCGCCTAATGTCTTATAAGCGAATGTAGGCGAATTTCCACGTTTTCGTGGATATTCATCTGGAGAAAATCGTACTCGTTCGCATAATTCCATTATTTGTAATATGTCAGTGACAGTTAATAGATTATTTGTCTCAAAGGAGGATTAAATCTTTTGAATGAACACATCGTTTGAGAAATATTTTTCATACAATATCTGTTTTTTCGTTGTATTTATTATAATCTACCCGCCTATGGAAGACAAACATCAAAGGAAATGAAGAGAATTTTTTGATGCGCGTAGCTCTATCTGTATATCCCTGTAGATAGCGTAAATTAAATTGAAAACAAAACCAATTTACAACATACCAAAATACGATTGTTGCCGCGACGGGCTATTACTCTTACTATCGATATATTGAGACAACCAGTTGTGCGCTTTTTGAATCCAACTACAATATTTTAATTTTGATCCGTAGTGTGATGCATTGCTATATGGCCAAAGGTAGGCCGTGTGCAAATATTCAAGTTGGGTATTAATTATTATGCATCGAATATTTAAAACTGACTATTATATTATCAACTTTCGCCGATTGTTATGGTCTACTGAATAAATGAGCGCATAAGTTCCTCATTAAATTCCTGGAAAATTATATCTTGATTAGAGATATTTGTTGCCTTTAATGATTTGTAATTTCATTATTCCAAATTATAAAAAACTATCTTCATAATTTGGAAGGCGAGTATGGGTACCCACCCCGTGAACAATTCATTGGACAACTATAATCAATACCTCTGCCATAGTTCACCCCAAGTGGTTCGCTACATTTGGTGAGTTAGCAGGGGTGCCCGGGTTTAAGGGGTGAGGTTTGTCCTGGTCTTGGCGACGGAGGTCCCTTGACCTCTCCAGCCGGATTCTCTCGACTCATCGCCTAGCACCACAGTGGGAGGGATGGATTAATCCGTCCGTCACTCCTGAGCACACTAACCCCGAGATTTCTTTCAACCCCTCATACCCTTTTCCTTCATTGAACTTCTTCCTTCCTTTCATTAAAAATACCCTTTACACAGAATCCAATATGTACAGAATCAAGATGTGAGTTAATCCAAAAAAAAATCCAGCAGATATGCGCGATTTAATATGAAATTAAAAAAATACAGGTAAGTTGGCAATAAACATTAGCATACCTATATATTCATAATTGATAAATTATAACTTTAAATTGCTGCACGAGTATAAACTGTATCGAGAGCATCTCCTGTCTCGATCCTATCTTCCTCTTCCTCTCCCCCTTCGTTCTTATTTTGTTATTTCTTTATCCTGTTAGCATCATAAATAAAACATCTGTGTTTAACCACTGTTAGCACAATAAACTTTGTTGGCTTACCTTTTGTCAAGCTACCTTCGTATATATATTTGTATGAAAAGCTGTTTGTTTCTTACAAATAAATAAATAAATAAGTCAGTTGGTAGGCATATTAGATAAACCTAAACATTAAATTACCACTAGCCATGGTTAAACTCGTTTGTATGATTTTCGAGAACCGTCGCACATCAGAAAACTCAGTAACTAACGTTTCGTTCACGAAATAAGAATTTTTTTTTAAATGAATCGATCGCCAACTATTCATGAGTGGGCGACAACAAACCTCTTTATCCGCTGTACCAGGGGGGGGGGGGATAGGCAATATTTTTTACCCCCTTTTTAATACACTTTCAGACGTAAGTCTGCCATCGATTGATCTTCAAGGGGATGATCTCTGGTAGAGGAGCACTTCGAGATGACATCACGAGTTAACCAGTCAATAAAGATGCTAAAGCAAGCCGCAGATGACAGGAAGGAAGTCAAATTGCTGACACCACTTTATCACGAGAAACCCACCTGATGATCATCCATGTATACGTTTGATGTACACAGGTTGATAGTCAAAATAAACCGATTTATGTTGAGCGAAATGTGTTATTTCATTATGTTATTCTATTTTTTTATTTACGGACCGATGTTCAATTACACAAAATACGTAACACCAAATGAAATAAAAAAGAGCTACAGAAAAGGAACAGCACATACATAATAGAAGAATGAAGCGATGACAAAAAGGGGACCAAATATACATTTGAGAGAACATTCAAGTCAAAGCCTGAATACAGTTTTAGTAGAGTCCATGTTTTTAGACATTCTAAATGATAATCTTCAAGTTATAATTTTGTAAAGCCCTACAAAAATCATTCAGACTGGTACCAAAATTTTCAAGGCCCTGGGCTTGAGTTAACAAGTCTCGGCATTCTGGACAGTGGAGAATGGTACCCATAATTAGTAGAGTGTTTATTGAGGAAAAGCAATTAATTATTTCTAATCATTGAAGAAGATAATATTAACACATCCCAAATGAACCACGAAACCGAAAAAACAACAGAAATTAAAAAGATTTCAGTCGCATCTGGGACTCGAACCCAGGACCTCTACCTAAAAAAAAATAAATTGAATATTTCTTTCCAGACTTGTACAATAAGTCAATAGATGTCTCATATAAATAAAAATCGGGTAGGTATATCCGAGACTCTGTTCCGATTGCAATTGAGTTCTGGATGAAACTTTGCAATCATCATAAGGACAGCAGCCAATAATATGGGATTTATAAAAATGGAGTACAATATTAATAAATCTTGAACATGAAGTATGATATCGGTGTAAATGGCGTAAATTTTACTGGTCTCATTAGCTTAGCTGGTTAAGCGGTTACCCCGGATAGGTAGAGGTCCTGGGTTCGAGTCCCAGATGCGACTGAAATCTTTTTAATTTCTGTTGTTTTTTCGGTTTCGTGGTTCATTTGGGATGTGTTAATATTATCCTCTTCAATGATTCAAATATTACAATGAGGTTTACAAACTTCAATAAGTTATAAAAAAATAAATTGAATTATTTCTAAGTGTACGGCAAGGAATGTTGAATGAATGAGTTGCAACAAGGAAGGTGAGTCAATAATACAATTAATTATTTTCAAAATGCAAATAAGATCAAAGTCTTTCATATGCTTTTCTAATGTAGAAATGTTTATGGTTTGTTCAATTTTAACAAAGGAGTAATCGACTCTTTCTCGAATTAATCTTCATGCAATTGCAGGTAAGAAGCGACCTGTCTTCATTCATTCAAATTAATTCATGGAAATTCAACACTGAATTCATTTTGACGTAACAAACTTCAAAAGAGTAATGATTTGGTGACCTCTGTGGTGGGGTGATAAGATTCTTAGCTCTGAACCCAGGTATCACCAGTTGAAAAGGTAGGTAGAACCTTTGTGTGTGAAATATAATGTTTAAAAAATTATCTACCACCTTTATTCCTGTCCCGAAATACGTTAAAAGTGTCATAAAACTGAATAAATATATATATTTTTTTTATGTACTTGTCTGTTTAATAAATCTGTTTGCTATAATAAATAAAGCATTTAAACATTTGTTATGTGAGCATTTTTCTTCAATTCCGAGAGGAACTTAATTTAGTAAGATTAATTTAAATATTTGTTATACAGCTGCGCCATACTACCTTTGAGTAGGAAAAATGTCTTCGAAGAATACAAAAAAAAACTCGTCGTTTGTCATACGGGGAAAAACACAAGACTGTCTTCAAATGTAGTTCTCATGTTCCTCAACGAGCGCTGGGAACGCGAATTAAATTAAAATTTCCTTACTTCACCAAACATTTTCTTTTGCTTGTAAGAGTCTGAATATTTTCCTTAGAGACAATTTTTCTTCATTCTCCTTCGGTCTTAATGCTGAAAATAAATAGAACCGTACACAATAATGATCGTCAAAGATGTAATTAGATACAATGTTTGGCTTACGGTGAGTGAATCAATATAGCTAGCCAATATCAATAAATAAATAAAAAATCAGCTCAATATTAGTTTTAAAAAAAAAAAAAAATATATTAATTCATTATTGTTCTCCAAATTTTTAGTAATTTAGTATTTATTATTATTTATTAACTGTTTCGGCGTTCAAGACCATTTTCAAACTGCGTGTGTTCATATTATCAACATAATATAATACATTTAAATAAATCAATTAAGAAAACATTATCATTTAAATACGGGGAATCACATTATAAATGTAAAAACCTTACAGAATAGAGAATTTTAATTATTTTCTAACTAAATCGGTTTTACCGATAATAAAACATTATTTTTGAAAACCCGTCAAAATTAAAATGGGCGGGGGGGGGGGGGAGTAAATAAAATCGTATAAATAAGTCATCGCTATGTAGATTAACCACAGTTTGAAAATAGCTTTGAACGTCGAACCGATCATAAATCAAAATAATAAAAACGAACTTAATAATAGCATTATTAAATTTAAATTGCATTAAATTTAAAAAAAAAATTGATACCAAACACAAATTTCGTCCGGGCGTTCGAAATTTTAACATGAGCCGAAATATAGATTTTTTGAACCTAAAAACCCAGTCTTATAGGTATAGGAAAAGATCAAAAATATTTTCATATACCGTTCTGCACAAGAAGCATTATTTGTATTTACCCCACCTGTTCAAATAAATCCGTATGTGATGAAGATATCAAAGGAATAAAAATATCTCTATACGAGTAGTTTTGACTAGGTATAAAAAATTAAATCAATAAGGTTTACTTGACCTAATGGACGCTGGCACGTTTTGTCTAGAATCTGAAAGATCAAGGCTAATTCTAAAGACGCGGATGTTTTTCGATTATCGTTTTTGTAAGATAGAAGAATGGAACGGAAACTGTCTGCCGGCTAGTCTTTACACCATCTCCTCTTCCCCCGACAAGTCGGCGCCATTCCAAGCTTTAAGCTCGCTTATACTGCGGCGCAATTCAAGCTTTATGTTCGCCAATTTTATGCGAGAGAATAAGTGTAGACAGAAAATGCGAGTACATGGGGAATCTTCATGGCATTTCGATGGGTTGAGTGGTTCATGTATAAATTCTGAAAACTGTTGAGAAATGGAGCTAGAAACGCCTCTTAAATATGTTTGTTTTCACATTGGCACTCTGTTTTCTAGGAATTCTACTAAATTTATTATCAATGTTCGATCAACGAAAATAAATTTATTATCAATGTTCAATCAACGAAAATAAATTTATTACCACTTTTTCAGATGTATTTTTTTTTAATTATCACCTCAATGAATAGACAGCTACACATTCCCAGATGTGACTGATACCATTTTATTTTCTGTCTGTTTTTAGTTTCATATTTCATTTGAGGTTTGTTAATATTATCTTCTTCAAATATAAAATTTTATAATTTCTTCAAATTATTGATAACTTTGTGGAGTCATTATTAATTATATAATTAAAAATACACTTTGTATACACCACTTTCATTAAAATATATAAATATTTCGACATGTTTAAAAGTTTTACACACAAATACAACCGGTTTACAATTAGATAAATTTGAAATTTTAGAAATATGTAAAAGTGTTAATAGCGAATTAAATTTAATAAATAATCAAATATTTTTTTAAAATAGCTATCTCTTAAATTTATTTTCATATTAATATTAATAATAATAATTTTTATTTATATTTCTAATTTAAATATATTATTCAATGTTTTATAATTATTTCGTTATTTGCATTTTTTGAACAATTACTTACCTACTTTTATTCATTTTTGTTTATGCTCATACTTTGTATATTCTTAAATTATTATTCTAATTTTTTATCATTTTCTATACTCGAAATTATTTTTTAGTATTCATTTATTCCTGAAGATGATAGCATTGCTATCGAAACATGTCGAGATATTTATATATTTTAATGAAAGTGGTGTATACAAAGTGTATTTTTAATTATATAATTATTAAATTTTACATTAAGGTTTATAAGCTTCAATAAGTTATTTCAATAAATTGAATATTCTTTCAAGACTTATAGAAAAATACGTGCAAGTCGCTATCTAGAATGCAAATATGTTCCGGTAGAACATTCCAATCGTATTTAAAGATAGCAGCATAAGCATATGGAAGTTAATTGAGGATAATATTCTTAATTGAGGATAATATTTTTAATTGAGGATAATATTCTTAATTGAGGGTAAGTCTTAGATATGAAGTATTATATCGATAAAAATTACGCAAAATAATGAGGTCTTATAGCTCAGTAGTTAGATAGTTGTCTTTGTATGACAGAGGTAATGGGTTCGATTCCCAGATGCGACCGATACCTTTCGATTTTTTGTGTCTTTTTCTGGTTTGTATTTCATTTGAGATTGTATTAATATTATCTACATCAATGAATAAAACGGCAATTGACCTTGAAACTAAAATTAAATAAATTAATTAAAAATTACGTTGACATTCACCACATTATAATAATTATTATACAATTATTTAGAATCGGTCAATCATATTTTAGAAACCAATAATTTTTTTTGTTATAAATAAAGGTTTAAAAAATTTACATACAAATACAACCGGTTTACAATTAAACAATTTTAATAGTGAATTAAATATAATTAATATATATCTATTGCATTTATTTTCGTATTAAAATTAATGATAAAATTTTTTTTTTTTTAATAACCTAATATAAATTTGTTATTCAATTATTAATAATAATTTTAAATTAACATTTTTGATTGGTTACTTTAATCAATTTTTGTTTATGTTTACAACTTATCTATTCTTACATTATTATGTTCTATGTTTATCATTTGCCTATACTCGAAATTAAAATTTTTCAGTATTCTATATATTCCTGATGAAGAAAGCATCCTTTTCGAAACATGTTGAAATGTGTATATTTATAAAGTGGTGAATTCAAAGTAATTTTTAATTCATTTAATAATAATGACGCCACAAGGTGAATACCAACCTTTTGAAGAAATTATGAAATTAAATATAGCCTTAGCCTTCAACTAAATTAAATTTACTTGAAAGTCTACGGAACCAACATCATTTGACACCATCGTACTATTACAGAAATATAATATTTAAATCAATGCTCCGTTCTTAGTTCCTCATTCCATATTCCACATGGTCCGCCAAATAATAGAAAACATTCAAAGACATTTGATGACGAAGACCTAAATAAGGCTTTCAGCTTAAAGCGGAGCATGTTTCCGATTCCGTGCCGTGATTCGACACATTGGGTACCTCTCCGTCAGAGGGATCTCCCGCTATATGATAAACGGGAAAAACAAGGAAAATTAGCATTCAATGGCCGCCTTAAAACGCTTATTTTTAATTAAATCTTTTTAGAAACTCGCAGAAAGTGGTTATTTGTAAGCTAACGACCCTTTTTTGTACGTATAATGGGACTTTGTAAATTATTTGTTGTTAACTTTAGACGTTGCGCGTCAAAGATGTGAATTAAAAACGATGAAGCACAAGATAACCTTTGCAACTTCAAATAATTAGCCACTGAAGAGGAAAAGTCTTCACTAACTTAATTCAAAAACGCTCGAAACGCGAACCTAAAAATTAGCAAAATTATTTCGAAACAAAACAAGCGCAAACAATTTTTTTTCGACAATTACGCGTAGATTGGAAGAAACTCAATACTGGTGCAAGCAGTAACTTCCCTGGTAAGCGAATACCATTCTTGATTGAAAGGGACGCGTTGCTTGAAATGGCTATAACGACGTTTAGTGACCGACAGAATCTAACGAAATAACCTATCGCTGGCCTGTATACTGTATGCATACTGGAAGTACGCCGGTCCCGTGCCGTGTACGGATTCCAATGGAAATATATTAAACGAAGCGCTCTCTGTATCACGAATTCTTACAACACTCGGCTTACGTCAATTCCTTCCCGGCCGATGAGTTAGCTGCCTTGGGGCGATGCAATGCGAAGTATGTAAAATCATGTATTTTTTGGTTTGAAAATTTGTTGGCCTAGAAATATCATAGATGATTTAATTAAATACTGCAAGTAGAACACATCCAGACCCTTTTTCAACCTGGCAATTTTTGGTACGACTTTTTATAAGCCTAGAAAAAAAAGTACTATACCTATAAAAAAGTGAAAAATCTCCTACTTACGAACTTTTTATCGGATAGTGTCGTATTGATCATTGTGACAATTATTTTAGAATATTACCAAAACAAAATTATAATATTTTTACTTAAAACTAGCATTTTGGTGATGTTTTTTTTCCGTAAATGGAAAAGCTTTTTGCCACCTGCATGATAAGTGCGTGATTTCGTTCGAATTTTACGAAGTGGAACCCCTTAAACAAAAAGTATTTGAGGGAGTTTTTGAATAGCTCTCCTGAAAAGTATCATATATTTAAAGCGCTACACTTGTCTATAAAACATTGATGAGTGCTAAAAACTTTGATTCATCCAGCCAGTCTACTAGCCCTGCTACGCACTGATTTAATTTGGTATTCTGTTAAATATATTATTGTTTTATATCAACTTACTGTCTACGTAGCGTAAAAACATTAAATGAATTTTAATTTTATCATCATTGTATACTAACTTATTCTTTTTTTCTGATTATTTTTATGTTTTTTTGTATGCCATCGGTTCCATTCTACTAAGGTATATTTACTAAGGTATATTTATATTTCTAATAAATTTTCTTTCTACTTTTTATTTGAAGTTCATATTTACATTTCCGAATTTATACCATACTGGCTAATGTGTACCAGGCCTTGCTCTGTTTTTTTTTTTTTTTAATAAAGTTATGATGTTGTTAATTCTTGCTTGCCATTTGGGTACCATAATTTATTTGACAGCAAAAGTAATGCATTGTGACGACTATCTCTAAACAAAGATATGTTTATTTGAAAATTTAGTTTTATTCAACAATTTTTTATTTTCCAAAATATATCTAAATAATAAACTTCTTAAGGGTAACGGGTGCGGTGCCTGTTTCATACAAAACTGAATTTGGGATTGGAGGCCAAAATACCCATCGAAACTGAATGATCTATTTTTTTTTTATTTAAAGGTTTAGTAAATATCTAGTACGGATGAGAAGTACTTTATTTATTTTTGTTTTACCTTATGAAATATCGGCCATTAAAGGAATTGATTTTTCGCGATTTTAGACGCATCTTTAACAATTATTTAGGGGCTAACGGTGATTAAAAAAGTTTTAACCCATCTGCTTTGAAAATATAGTGAAACGTGACATTAATTTTATTTTTCAAATAAGCAATATGGTGGACTTTAAATTAAATTGAAAACGACCAATTTAAGGTGGAACACAAATTTTCCATACAGAATTTAAAATACCTTTTTTTATTTTTTTATTTTTATATTTTTACTTTTGTAATCATACTTACATAGAAAAAGTGATATATTTTTTAAAAAGTACGGTAAACCCGCAAATATTTTTTTAAGCTGCCTCTAAAATTGTGAAAATTAACAATTAATTTCATGGCATATACTTACAAAAAAAATACTTCTCATCCGTACTAGATATGATACTAAACCTTTAATAAAAAAAAAAATAGATATTTCCCGTTGGATGGGTATTTTGGCCTCCAATCCAAAATTCCGTTTTGTATGCCTGTGTTGAGGCGATTTCAGGATAAAACAACCATGAAAGGCGCTCCGGTAAAGGAAATTTATTAATATATTTTATGATACATCTGAACATAGGTATAAAACTTACAAACATTTATATACATATATATATATACGAGGTGTGTTCAAAAGAAAAGGTGAATTTTGAATTTTCGCGGGCTGTGTACATTCGATTATCGATTATTTTTTACATTTTTACAAACTGTTATGTTAATACACATATGTTTATCATACGTTAGCATTATCAGCCATTTTGGATCAGTGGTTTGTTTTTTAACAACTGGAAAGGTTAGTCACGTTTTTGGGTGTTCTTCGATTTTTTACTTTTTATTATTTTAGTAAAAAATCGAAAAACATATTTTTTGGATTTTTTGAAGAAATGCTGATAAGGACATAGAAAACAAAGCAAATCTAAAATTTCACTTTAATCGGACTGATGATGCCCCAGAAAACGGCTCTCAAGTTCCAACCAAAACTAGGAAATTCCTTAACAATTAATTATTAACAATTTTTTTCTAAAAAGAATGAATTTTTTTTGAAGAAATGCTGAGGAGGATATAGAAAATAAACCAAATCTAAAATTTCAATTCAATCGGACTGATGATGCCTCAGAAAACGAACCTAAATAAAAAATCGAAGAACACCCAAAAACGTGACTAACATGTATAATTTTACATGATTTCTGTGATGTACCAACGTTATTGTGACAATAATGTCTCCACGGTACCACAGAGTAAAAAATACTTATAGATGTCCTAACACACAAAGGGAAGAAATCAAATTAAAATGGGCCGGAGGCGACCTAGGGAAGGCGCCAATTTAAGTAAAATAGCAAGAAAGTAAAAAAAGTTCGGCTGGCTTACAAAAACATACGAGATGTTAAGTATAGACAAATGATAAACATGGAACACAATAATGTAAGAATAGACAAATTTTAAATGAATTAATTTGTAACGATTTCCACGATTTTTAGATAAAAAAGACTTCTAGAAATTTTATTATTAGCGGTAAGGAACATCTAAGGTATTTAAATAATAACAATTATTCTGAATTTGTCAATCGTATTTTAGAAAGCAATTATTCTTTTGATATAAATAAAGATTTATAAAAATTACATACAAACACATCCGATTTACAATCAGACAAATTTTAAACTTTAGAAATCAGAAAAAGTGTTAATTGTAAATTAAATATAATTAATAATGAAATATTACATATAACGCAATATATCTCTTGAATTTATTGTCATATTAATAATTAATAAAAAAAATCTTTTTAATTTCTGATTTGTTATTTAATGTTTTATAATAACTTTTAATTAACATTTTTGATTAATTACTTATCTACTCTAATCAATTTTGTTTACTTTTATGATTTGTCTCTTCTTATATTATTATGTTCTACATTTATCATTTGTGTATACTTGACATTATTATTTTTTAGCATTCTATATACGAGGAAAGCATCGGTTTCATAACACGTTGATATGTATATATTAATAAAGTGGTAATGACAGAGTAATTTTTAATCAATCTATTGTTTCGTTATTAACTTACCGCTGTTAAAATTACGCCAAACAAACGCGGACGGCAGTGAACTAAGCTGGTGCCAAAATGGGTGTCACGTGACTTTTGCCTGCAGCCGTCGAAATCGTACTTAGGACGAGTTAATTAATTCTGACATCGACCCCAGTATGGCTGTTTTGTTCTGAATATTGTAAAGAACTTTAAATAATGTATTAGATAAAATACATGAGGTAGAGAAAAATACATATTACGCATGAAACGACGCCAAAAACGACAATACCATCTCCATATCTAAAAATGAATGTTTGTCTGTTCGTCCTCGATTTTATCGGAAATTACTTGACCGGTTTCATTGAAAATAGCACAGTTTGATCTTCAGTGCCGGAAAAGTTTGGATAGTAGTTTCTATGAAATCCAATATGTAAAACTTTTACTATAACGTTTTAAAATTAATATGAAAAACATTGAAAAAAAAATATTAAAAAACTGTTTAAAAAAAAAACATAATACACTAAATATCACTGAGGCCAAAATTTCATCAACATTTTTAAAATCTAAATAAGGTCAGGAATCACTGGTTAAAGTAAGTGCTTAGTATCTGACCCCCGTAACCTAATATACGCAGTATTTGTAGAAAATGGAGAAATAACATTTGTACACTAATCTGAAAAATGAATGATTGTCATCGATTCTCTTTAAAATTACTCTGCCGGTGTCGTTAAAAGGAGCACAGTTTGTTTTTATTATTAGTGCAAGGTAGGTTTAGAGAGTAGTTTGAATGAATTGAAATCCAATATGTAAAACTGTTGCTCTAACGTTCTAAAATTAGTATGAAAAACATTGAACCCTTCATGTTGTATTGAGGTTAGCCATTGATTACATATTTACACGAAGAAGGTTTATTTGGTTAGAATATTGTCAAAATGGAAAACACAAGTAGGTACCAACTTAAAAAACCTTATTATTTAGATACATTTTCAAATGAATGTTTCTTTGTTTTGATATAGTAATAGACGTCACAAGACATTACTTTCGCTGTCAAATCAAGTATGTCACCCAAACGACAAACAAGAATTCACAACTTGATAACCTTAAGCAAAAAAAAATACCTAGTGTACGTATTTAAATAATATCTCAATTTACGGTTTATGTAAATAATGAAAATTTTAAATTTGAAATTGAGTCAGATAAATTTAAACATAAATGAACAGTTAGTTAACAAGAGTTATCTTTTTTAATAAAATCCTGGGCTAAAGTTTAAACGGGTTTTAAAGTCATTGGTGATAGCCAAAACTCGTTGGCGTCAATGCTAAAATAAACAAGGCATTCTACCGATGTGGAAAATTGCTTCGTAAACGTCAAATAACAATCCTCCCTGGAATGAGACGGTTATCAAATTTGCATGACAAAAGTATTTGCCAAGTTTGCGAATTAATTTCGTCCGAGAAATTACCGTTTCTTCAGTCAACACCACGCCAACAAACCCGGCTGAAGAGTCGTGTGACCTTTACCGAAATGTTATTTTTTACGTGTAATGCTGATGGAGTCAATATTGACGGAAACATGGAGCTTTCTGCGGATAAACTTTTTTTTTTGTGAAAACAAGGCTCGTCACCTGGGCTGAGTGGGGTGGGCGGGGTGGGTGGGACTGTGGGGATGTAACGAGATGGGCCGCAGGTGACAAAACAAAATAATACAACAAAAAATTAAACTACCTCTCCTTTCACTTTGTAAATTGTAATATACTATGCTATACAACAGTGGCGTGTCGTATATTTCAACAGACTCAATTTTTACTGGAAATTAAATTTAAAAAAAAACAAATTACACTCACAAAAACATTGCAGGATTTACAGTTTTTAAATAATAAGACACAGTCAGATGGAGCAATTATTTATTTTAAATCCGAGCTAGACCCGATTATCTATGAACTATTCATCGATAATGCCAACCGTCTTATTATAAAATAAATCCAACAAAATATTTATAAATTAATTAAAAATTTCTTTGTATTCACCACTTTATTAATATACACAGATTGTTTCGACAGCGGTGCTTTCTTCATCAGGAATATATAGAATACTGAAAAATAATAATATCAAGTATAGTCAAATAATAATAAGTTCTGAATACAAAGTATTTAATAATAACGCCACAAAGCGAATACCAATCTTTTGAAGAAATTATTTTTTAAATTACTTAAAAAAAAAAAAAAAAAATAAAACAATAACTTTGTTTATATCACTTTTATTTATACTTTAGCCGACCGGGTTTCGCTCCTACCGTAGCTTCTTCAGAGCAGTATACTGTTGTTGTATACTGCCCTGAAATATGATGTCACATCACCAAGTCACCGCTTCATATGAAAATATACTTATTATTATTTTATTTATCCTTTTTCATGTATTTTGTTTTCTTTTTATGTATTATTATTATAATCTATTAAACGTATTGCATTGCCCTACCTCTGCATGCCTTCTAGAATAAACCATTTATATAAAAAATAAGAACATCATTATTTAGAGCTTTAAATTTAATGATTTAATAATAGACTTACGGATTGACGATAATAATATTCAAAAACCATCACTCCGAATCATTTTTTTTAACTTGAAATTGCTTTAGTTGTGTTTTTTGGCTGAGATCTGTATCTATATGCCAGAAACTTCCTGTCAAGAATAATCTTATTGGCAAATCTAGTCTCAGTCTCATACTATTAATAAATACTTACGGTCATATTGTTGTTATTGTTTAACCAATAGGATGCATGATCTGGGCAAGTTTGGAGGTATTTGCGGACTCCATTTATACAGTAAAGCGTCATCTATACTACCAATTTGATGAATCCCACAATATGCAGTATTAGAACTTGGATAATATAGCGTTAATAATTTGTGTTGTTATATTGTTTTAGTTTTCTATTTTATGCCACTGCAAAACGTTTAAAAAAAATTCAATTTATTTTTATAACTTATTGAAGTTTGTAAACCTCATTGTAAAGTTTAATCAGTGAAGAAGATAATATTAACACATCACAAATGAACCACGAAACCGAAAAAAAAAACAAAAAATAAAAAGATTTCAGTCGCATCTGGGACTCGAACCCGGGACCTCTACCTATCCGGGGTAACCGCTTAACCAACTTTGCTAATAAGACCAGTTCAATTTACGCCATCTACACCGATATTATACTTCAAGTTCAAGACTTGTTAATATTATCCTCCATTTTTAAATCCCATATTATTGGCTGCTATCCTTATGATGATCGCAAAGTTCTACCGTTTTATTTTCTGTTGTTTTTTCGGTTTTGTGGTTCATTTGGGATGTGTTAATATTATCTTCTTCAATGATTTAAAAAAATTATTTATGACTTAAAATCTCTAGCTACTCATAATTTTTGACAGTTCTTTATATCATGTTCTAAAATCCATGTAAAAGCCCAGACGGGCGTATAATCTAATAAATAAATACTTGTCAGCTTTATTAATATCTGGAATGGGCTGAGGACCGGTGATAATCTAACACCCAACCTAAATTATGTCTCTTTTACACTTTGAAGTCAAATAATATAATTCACATCTCGTAGCGTGATCAAGATTGAATGTGATCGCACGCTCCTACCACGTATGTATACCCTTTAATATGCTGGGTTCACGTTACAATTTACAATGATGTACGTAATGAGAACTCTTATATTTACACTAGAAATATCAAATCTATGGAACGTGTAATAATTCGGCATGTATATCCACTCGTGTACAGTGTACATCGTACCTATCGATTCGGTCCGTCATCAAACGGTGTTTGTTTTGCTTTGTGGTCTGGCTCAAGCATAAACCCTTAATAAGGTTAAGCTCTGATATTATTTGACCTTATTGAAATGTCAACCAGCTTTCGATGCCAAAATACGTTTGTATTGTGGCTAGCAAAGCATACGTACGCCGGACACACAGCCAACGTTATAGCTTTTATTGATTTGAAAATAGGATACCCTTTATGGTTGCTATTGTGTTGTGTTTTATATTATCTGACAATTTGTTACGAGCTTCTGTACTCCTTTATCTAACATCATAAATGTCGGGTAATGCCGGGAACCGGAACTTCTTAGAGCGAAAACACACTGAATTTATTGTGCGTGTTTTTTCGCGATAACATCGATTATTATTCTTCTTTAACTAGAAATACATGGTCCAAATAACTAGTTAAACATCCTTCTGTGATAAAATCTTTACTATACTGTACTTTTATAACAATCACTATGAAAAACAATATTTAAAACGCATAGGCTTGGCAGAAATCACTACCATCATCATCTTTGACGGCCTCCATGGTCGAGGGGTATATGATATGTCGTAATTGGGGATGCCATAATATCACTGGCTTCAGACGATTGGGAGCAGTTGGGACTCCTGTGCGGTATTCACATTAAATTGTTTGTGGGTTCGATTCTCATCCAAGTCCCATTTAAAAAATGACAGATTGAACGAAGCTTAGATAAATTTACCCCTCTGCTTGGCTCGTTTTATTGTGTTTGAACTACCCCGCTTGGTTGTTGAACTTTTTTTAATGGATGGACACCTCTAGCCGACAGTGTTGGTAATTAATTATTTTTTAAGTACATGTGTATTCGAAGATGCCGTAAGTTAAGTCGTTTAGAGCAGTGTCCAGAATTCCATTTTTTCAATCCGTATTATTGAACACTAAGTTTAATTTAAAGTTTCAAAGTTGTCTGTAAAATTACTTTACAGCTGTAGCAAGGACCAATGTAAATTTAAAGTTATGTAATAAAACCAGGGTGGTCTATTAAATCCGTGAGTCGGAAAATTGATCCACAGGCGAAAACATAGTTCGGTTAGGTAACATAATATACTAAATGGGTCAAAGGAATTTCGTTTCTCTTGGCTTTATCTTAGTCATTTTCTTCACTGGGAACTTCGATGGTTGTTTGATTTGGTTCTGACACTTGGAAAAATTTATGTCACCGTAAACTATTTAGATATTACATTTTTTACAATCTTTTGAGATGCCGGTTTTTAGTGATTAACTTATTTCCATGAAATTTCCACCACAATTCGCATTTGTAGTATTTTCATAACCAATTTCTTCTGAAAAAATTATTTAAAAACCTTTTTTAGTATTTCTACATAATCCCAGGCGTGTACTATCACATTACAAGAGGCCTTAATATTTAAATGCAAAAAACAGTATCTGGGTAAGAATTTTCAGCTGTTGAAAAAGTCGCAGTTTATGTCAATGTTTCAATTTGAACGGAAAATCAGTAATCTGGTGAATTTATTCCCATAACCGGTCGACTGGAAAACCTCCCGGATAGTCGGAGTTCTACTTTATTGCTTAAAGTAACACATTTGTAACCTGAAGGCAATTATTGTAGTTCAATGACCATAATTCATGCAACGAACTATTCCAGTTATCAAATAAATATGTCTCGTTCGTTTTTCTCAGAATAATCATTTTTCCGTTACCAAACCAAAAACGTGCAGACGTCTCTGTATAATGAATATTCCATTTACCAATCCCATTCTAATAGGGGTAGGTTAGTGCGTCATTCCCTTTGCTTCTTTTGGTAGGTATAAATATCGAAACTGTAACATGACACAGTGAAAAACGATTAACAAAGCTTAGTTTCTATTTGTATATTATTGAGAATTTTTATACTGAATACAATAATATTTAACAAACAAAGTAATAGCTATCGGGTATTTTTTAATGTTAAAGAAGTCTGGAAAATATCATGTTATTTGTAGGATGATAGTAGGGGTTGGTAACAAAAGAAAATATCACGTCTGTTTGAATACATTCAATTTTAATCAAGCGAAATTGAATAATCGGTAAAATGAAAAAAAGTAGATGAAGGAGATGGGAGAAAGGAGATGCGTGGGGGAGTAGGGGGGTGATGGAGAAGAACAGAGATGGGGGTGTTGGTTGGGGGGAGATATGGGGTGCATGAGATAGACGGCGCCTCCAGCAGGCCGCCTCCACCGGCGCCAGACTAACCCATATAAGAGATGAGGTTCAAACAAAGGCTTCGTTCGGGCAACAACAATTGCGCTCATTGCGTAAGGATGTTAATAGACGCACTCGTACTCGAACAAGGAAAGCCGCCGCGCCGTAAAACTCTGCAAACTCCGTGACTCAGCGGAGATGCTAGACGGCGTTATTGAACCAAAATTGGCGACAAATTCACACAAATGACACATTATGTCGTAAATCAAATGAGAACATTTGACGTTTTTAATTAAATCGCCATTGTCCAAATACAAACGTGAAAGCTATGTACATCAAAACGAATGGATTCCTTTTACAGTCCTGATATTTTTGATTAAATTTCCCGTTAGATTCTTGCATATCATTATTTTCAGAAACAGTTTTTAGGAAATGTGTTTTCAAAACCTCAGAAGCAAACATACCCACGCAATTTAAATTCTGGATATAAGATTGGTTTACGAGTAAAAATCAAATAAAGTTTTAACATCCATTACCTCTTCTTCGTTGATTTATTTGAGCCAGGTTTTGATTTCATTTTTGAAATCATTTGCCATTTCTGTTTTTTTTTTATAATTTTTAACCAGTGATTCCTGACCTTATTTGGAGTAAAAATTTGTAAATGATATTTTGATCTCCGGAGACTTTTTTATTGTTTTTAAATTAAGTTAATATCATAAAAAAATAGCATGTATTTGAGTTAAGATCGATGTGAGATGTTGAACGGTTACTTGGCTGAGTGATCAGAGACGATATGTCAAAAAAAATACACGAGGCCAAAATTTCATCAACATTTTTTACTCTAAATAAGGTCAGAAATCACAGGTTAAATTAAGTGCCTATTATCCGACCACCGCAATCTAATATTTTTTTGGTAGAAAATAGAAAAATAACGTTTGTACACTTATCTGAAAAACGAATGATTGTCTGTCTGTCATCGATTTTCTTGAAAATTAATCGGCCGTTTTCGTTGAAAATAGAACAGTTTGTTCTTATTAGTGCCAGGTAGGTTTAAAAAGGGGTTTGAATGAATTGAAATCCAATATGTAAAACTGTATATGTAAACGTTTTAAAATTTGAGCACAAAACGATTTGAAGTTTTCTTATAAAATATACACAATGAAAAAAGAATCTTTTTTTTTTCATTTGGCGTAAGTTTACTCGTTCAAGTGTGTCCAATATTTATATTTCATACGATAATAACGAGGTTTGCCCGATTTTACTGAAAAAGATTTCGTATTCAATCAGATAATACAGAACATGGTAACCCTCCCAAAAATATAACGAAAATAATAATTTCGCTGCTTTGAAAAATTAACCATCAAAGAGAATCTAGAATTTACATAATATGTATGCCAACAGCATGGCGGCGTCACAGGGTCTTTTTAAAGGTAAACCAACATATAATAAAATAAAAAAAAAAACAAATAATAAAACCAAGCTGTTTCTTTCAGTAGCACCGAAATGGTTTATTTCCCGCTTTAACCTCCAAAGCAAATATTAATATTACCTACTATAATTAGCGAGTTAAAACAACAAGTTGTTAAATACATATTATGTTACCTACGTTCAAAGCATATGTTCTTACAGCCAATTTGTGCAAATATTATGAATCAATAAATTGATAAACATATATAATAAATAAACAAATTGACCAAATCATGCTATATGAATGGATTCAAAATTCAGCGAATACCGTTATGCAAATTTTTTAACCAGTGCTTAGAGGAGGATTACACCCCATTAGATTGGCTATGATAATGCCTCTATACAAAGGTAAAGGGTCACGTAAGGAATGTGGAAATTGCAGGGCTGTTAGCCTGCTAAGTTCAGTTGAAAGCTGTATGGCAGGATAATTATTGAAAGGGTACAAACGAAAACAAACGATAAAATATGGTATTTGCCAAGTTCATTTATGAGTGGAAGGGGGGGCATGGATCAGATTTTCTCGTTGCGTGTGTTCACAGAGAAATTTTTGGCAAAAAACAGAAACTTTTCTGTGCCGTTGTAGATCTACAAAAAGCATATGACCGAGTTGATAGAAAAAAAAATGGAAGGTATTGTCCAAGTATGCAGTAAATACGAATCTCATACAGGCAATCGCGTCGCTGTACGAGGAAAGCGTTGCATGTGTTAGGGTAAAAAGTAATTTTACGGAGTGGTT